>APFE031490872.1:0-17724 GCA_000404065.3 Pinus taeda | reverse complement strand
TTATTAATTGCGGATTAACCACTTACAATTATTAATATGGGCTTTATTGACTCTTAACTATGACGTGGTCCCATTACATAGATAAGGGGGTTAGGGTGGGACCCTAACACCAGATCAGCTAAGGAATAAGTTGGACAGCAAATGAGAGAAATGTATTTTCATTGGATACAGTGAGGAATCCAAAGCTTACAGGTTGTATAACCCATCCACCAAGAAGTTTTTCGTGAGCAGAGATGTTCAGTTCATTGAGGAGGAAGCTTGGGATGGAAGCATAGAGAAAACAGTGAATGTTAAAAGCTCTTTGTCACATAATGAAGATGATGAGGAGATGGTTGAAATACATCCCCAAACAGCAGAGCCAACACAAGGGCAGCAAGAAACACCCTTGAGGAGAAATGAGAGTGCTTCTCCAAGCAGAGCACAAGGAGGAAATTCAAGTGCGTCTTCCAGCACTTGTACACCAAATGAAAAAGGTAAGAAGTTCAGAAATTTAAGTGACATTTATGATCAAGAGGCAGCAAATGAAGGTGTTAATTCTCTATTTGCTTTATATTGTCATGTTGATGACCCTGTTCATTTCGAAGATGCAATTAAGGATAAGAAATGGATAGAAGCTATGGATGAGGAGATCAATGCCATAGAAAGAAACAAGACATGGGATTTGGTTGAGCTACCAAAAGGTAAAGAAGTCATTAGAGTTAAATGGGTCTACAAGACCAAAAGTAATGCTGAAGGCAAGATAGGAAGGCACAAGGCAAGACTGGTTGTCAAGGGATACAAGCAGCAGTATGGGAAAGATTATGAGGAGACTTTCGGATCAGTTGCAAGAATGGAAACAGTGAGAGCAGTGTTGTCCATAGCAGCACAAAATAGGTGGAAAGTTTATCAAATGGACGTGAAGTCAGCATTCCCAAATGGAGTGTTAATGGAAGAGGTTTACTCTGAGAAACCTCCAGGATATGAGAAGAAAGGCCAAGAGCACAAAGTGTGTAGATTGAAGAAAGCTCTTTATGGGCTGAAGCAAGCACGAGGAGCATGGTACAGTAGGATAGATTCCTGTCTACTGGAAAATGAATTTGCAAAGTGTGAGGGAGAATCCACCATCTACATCAAAGAAAAGTATGGTAAAATTTTAATTGCTGCGTTATATGTTGATGATGTTATTTTCACAGGTAATGATGATCATCTCATTGAAAACTTCAAAACAATCATGAAAGAGGAATTTGAGATGACTGACATGGGTTTGCTGAGATACTTCTTAGGAATAGAAGTAGATCAAATGAAAATGGAATTTTTATTTCGCAGACAAAATATGTCAATGAAGTGTTGGGCAGATTTAATATGCAGGACAGCAAGGCAGCAGTCACTCCCACGGTGATGGGATTAAAACTCAACAAAGAGGACATCAGCAAGGATTTTGATTCTAACATGTACAAGAGCATAGTTGGTAGCCTTATGTATTTGACTGCAATTAGGCCAGATATAATGTTTGCTGTTAGTTTAATTTCCAGATTCATGGAGAGGCCAAAAGAATCACATTGGCAGGCAACAAAAAGAATTCTGAGGTATGTTAAAGGTACTAAACGATTTGGTATTTTATATACTACTTCAGAATGTTCAAATTTAATTGGATACACTGATAGTGATTGGGCTGGAAGTGTAGATGATCGGAAAAGCACATCCGGTTATCTCTTTCACATGGGTTCAGGAGAAATTTCATGGGCTTCTAAGAAACAGCCCATTGTGGCGTTGTCTACAGCAGAGGCAGAATATGTGGCAGCTACATTAGTAGCATGTCAAGTGGTTTGGATGAGAAAAATGTTGAGGAGCCTATGCCAAGAGCAAGCAAAAGCAACGATTATTTTTAGTGACAATAGCTCAGCTATTGCCCTGTCCTAGAATTATGTGTTTCACAAACGAACGAAACACATTGATACAAGGTTCCATTACATCAGAGAATTGGTAAGCAATGGAGAAATTGTTTTAAGACATTGTAGCACTCAGGAACAAGTTACTGACATTCTAACCAAGCCTTTGGCACAATTTTTTTTTGAGTTTTTAAGAAAACATCTGGGTATGACTGATAACCCAGCAGTTGAAATTAAAGGGGAGTGTTGAAGTTGTAATTTCAACATCATCACGCTTTACTCCAGAAAAACCATGCAGTTTCCTTTTGCGATGCGATCATATCACAAATCACATCCTTTTTCCCCTTGCCTCCTTCTGTTTATCTTTGTTTTCTGTGATTGCGATCTCGCAATGTGATGCGATCGCAGATCTCAGATCACAACTTTCGCCCATTGCGCATTAAGCCCTCCGTTTTGTATCCGCTGATTGCGATATTGCGATACGATATCATCGCACATCGCACATCGCCGCTTCTCACCTCATCTCATCCTCCTGATAATGTTTTGCAATGCGATCCTGCCGCTCATCTGCAGACCCGACGGCTGTGATTTGTTTTGGGTATGTGTACACCTCCTCCATGCCTCATTTATGGTTTAACCTACCTTTGTGTTCCCAAGGAAGAAAGAAGGTGTTGCGCCATTGCTGCTCACCAGGTGCATTAAAGAAGAAGAATGGCCGAGAACAAGAAGGACGCACCTCGAGTAGGTAAGTGCATTAAAATGAGTATGGCTTCTTGCATATTCCACTGCGTCCAGCTCCTGCAGGTCAACAGAGTACCAGAAATGGCCGGTTTTGTTAGCAGACTGTATCAGAGGCCCATAACATTTTGTAAATGCGGTTGGTGGCCATTTTTGACCCCTTCACGCATAACCCGAAAGATATATAATTTTATTTTTTCTTTTTAGTAGTTGAGACAAAGAGAGAGTGAGAAAGGAATGTGGAAAAGCATAGCAGTGCATCTGTAACACTTAGCAGCGCATGAATGTAGAAGAGGCCGCAGCAGCAAAATAGAAAATACAGCAGACACAACAGTCTGAATTTTTGTAAATCCCTCTATGAGAGAGGAAGATCATATTTTGTAACAGCAACTTCTTTTATTTAATGAATACAAGTTTTTTTTTTTGTGTGTGAAAACTCTATCCACTGTAGATAAATATTTAGCTTTCCACTGTGTTAAAGATCCTGTGTTTGAAACAGAGTGTCGTTCTCTGTTCTGTTATGCTCTGTGATTGTTTTTGGAATTTTAGCAGGAAAAATTTCCTACAATCTCTACCTGAATATTTGAAGGGTTTGTCCTCCGCAACATAGTCGTCGAGTAAATGTAGATAAACCTCTAAATTATGGAAGTTGGACAGATTGTGAGTGGCCTTCAAGAAGGAAGAGTTTTCATTCTACAACGAAAGCTGGATGACCACATGAAAATATGTCTAGGGAAGCCAACTAAGTACTTTTCTCACCCATCTCATGTTCTCGTTCATAAAAATCCCAGGCACATTTGGAGCAACATCGTGCTTGTTGACCAACCTTAGAACATTCACACCAATCTCCTCCATACGTTGGATGAACATTGAGTTTCCTACGCGGGAAGTATAACAAGATAGAAATCCCTTTTCTATTCTGACTTTTGGATCGCCAAAGTTTTGTACATTTACCTGAGCTATTGTAGGGGGCAGTGGAACTAATATGTCTTTGAAATTTTGCATCCATTCGTGCGTTGTTCGAGCTCCTCGCCATGCAATCACAATGTCTCATCTTCCGAGTCTCTCTATCTCATCTGGATTTGTGCAAACGGTAATGAAGCCTATCCAAACACCTTCGTCGATTGATTTTTCGCCGAAAGAGGATCGTAATCCGGGAGTCTCTCTATCTCATTTGGATCTGTGCAAATTGCAATGAAGCCTATCCAAACACCTTCATCGATTGATTTTTCGCCGAAGGAGGATCGTAAAGCAGCAACATTTGCGTATAAATACTTGGTTGCTTGATAACCCGAATGAGGGAAAACCCATTTTCTGGATTAAAAAGAGTGTTTATTGTGCTTACAAGTTCCATAATATTCAAAATAGTCTCTGTCATCAAACGCCTCATAACAAACTTGAGAAAATTATCCTTATCTGAGAATTGCATAATTAGATTCATGGGATCAAGTAATCCATTCCTGGAGTTGACATCATGGATGTCACGCCCCTACATTGGCGGTAATCTTCCAACCACACTATAGCGAGGTTTGGTACTACCGAACACTTTTTTTCACCAATATTTATGTTTGTGGACTATGCCTAACATTCGTACCTAGTTTATTTTTCGTTACCAAGTATTATCTTTGTCCTTTATAAAGATGAAAAGCCATACACATTCATCATCAATAGCATTATACAATAGAAATGCACAATAGTATAAAGAGAGGGGCAACTCCCTGCAATATGAGTCTGCCCGATATCAATATATATAATTTTCCACTTTTACAAAGTATAAGTTAAATCTTGGGAAACTCCAAATTTACACTTAGCCAAATTTCCAACTTTCGGCAAACTCGGTTGCTCAGCTCGTCGGCACCTTTGCACGATCGCCGCCCGACTCACCAACCCTATGTTCACCTCATCGTACATCTTCACCCGACTCACTCTTCGTTTGTTTAGCGAACACCCAAATTGTGCTATGCAGCCTAACCTCCGTTCAGTGGACCACATGCAGTCCCGCCTACCCGAATCTCGTTCACAACCTTTGGTTCCAACATCCATTTTGGCGTGCACAGCACGCCCTCGCCCAGCTACCCGTCCACACGTCCACCCACGCCTTTGCACAACTCACACGAGTCTGCTAGAACGCTTCACCCGGGTCACCCAACGACGTCACCCAGCTCGCTCGAATGACTTCATCTGGGTCACTCGACGACCTCACCCAGCTCGCCCAAATGACTTTACCTAGGTCACCCGACGACCTAACCCAGTTCGCCCAAATGACTTCACTTAGGTCGCCCGACGACCTCACTCGGCTCGCTCGAATGACTTCACCCAGGTCGCCCGATGACCTGGCCTGGTTCGCCCGAACGACCTCACTTGAGTTTTCTACATGAGTTTCCTGCACGAGTTTTCTCACCCGATTTTTTCACCCAAATTTTCTCCACGAGTTTCCTGCACGAGTTTTCTCACCCGATTTTTTCACCCAAATTTTCTCCACGAGTTTCTCACCCGAGTTCTGCCCATCGTGTGGGCTCGTCCGCACATCACAGAACTCCTTGATCAAACTTGTGTTGATTGAATGATGATGGTTCATCTCCACAAACGCTCCACCAATATATACGAGTGGGTGGTGAGTTGTGTTACTCGTCCAACCTACGCCCCACGCCCAAGCTGACTCGTTCACAATGTGTTGTCTCATCTAGGAGGAGGGTCGGCCCTCCCAACTCATGGGACTGCCCCCACAACTCGCCCAACACCTTATAAACTCGTCCTTGGTTCGTTCACTTTGCATTTTGCACGAACTCCTCACTCGTCCATCGCACGGTGAAGGTGACCCAGACCGCAGGTCCTTACATCCTCCCCCAATTGAAGTCATTGTCGTCCTCGACAATATCTCGTCCTGGAAACCATCTGTCACCAAGATATCCATACCAAGGCATAAACCCCATTGATATGTCATATATCGGAAAATCATCTCAATCCATGATCATCAACCACTCTGTCACAATCTCCACATGTTGCTCCCCATCGTGGAAGGCTGGTCCCTCCATCTCAAGCGACATGCTTCCCGCAACATATCGTGTCGACCTCATCATGTGTCGTCCTCGTGTGAACTGTTGCCATGATACTCCAACATAATTCTAACACATCTCTACACACTCGATCCCCTCATGACTCGAACTTGTTGGGTAGCTAATCCAACTGTCACGCCCAAACCACGAGAATGCACATCCTTATGCCATTATTAGTTGTTTCTCAGAATATCTTGTCACATCCTCAACTCGATCAAGAATCCATCTCCATATAAGTGTAAGCAATGCTCAAGTCCATGAAGTAGTCTCTATCTCATCTGCAACATGTTGTCCATGATGTTTGGTGTCAATGTGCTTTATGAAATCAGCGGCATCTATCCCAACATCATCATCCATATGTGTATCTCCCCAATATGAAGAGACCATCTCATCAAACTCTGACTCTCGATGTGCGATATCCAGGTCCATGAAGCAACCTCCATCACATCTGTAATGTACCATCCCTCAAGTCTACCATAGAAATAAGCATACACCTGTCTCATCTCCCATGTGCTACCCATGATCATAGATCAATTAGCTCCCATGTGTCAAAAGTGGTTGAGTCTCGGCTCAACCCATGCCCAAGTGTTGCCACCAAAGCATCATCATCTTTGCAACTCCATCACTCCAACGTGTCTCATATCAATGCTCCACATCAAGTCACTCTTTCAAGCCACACCCATACCTGTACTCGAAAGTATGCACCCCATCCTGCATCGAAGTCTCTGACCTCAGCTCCTTGATGCATCAAATCCTTTAAATTCGTCGTATATGAAGTCTCCAAAAGTCACAACCTCATGTCATCATGAGCTCTATGAGCCATCTTGAACCAACACGTTAGCAGGCATACAAGCCTTGGTGGAAAGGTCTCTGCAAGACGCCTTAGCTTTCCATGTAGTAGGAATGCTCCATAGTCTGCTCACAACTCCATCCAAGTCCATGGCCTTGTTGTACATAAGTGCACAACCTCTTCATTGTCTCATAAATAATAAGTCTCCATGTCACACGAGCAAATCTACCTGCACAACATCCCTGCCTTGGCACTCCTCATTGGATGCCCAAAAGTGACACCTCTACAAGTGCTCCTGCATAATGTCTCTACATAAGACTGCCATGCTCCATGTCTCCAACCTGATGTCCATGACTAATTTTCCCATGTAGTCCAACTAAGTAGACCCATCACAATAATCGATCATCCTCATCCAAGTCTGCAATCTTCAGTCTAATGAACTCGGCCACCCTAACCATATCATCATCACATCATATGAGTCTTTTCCATCATAGCTCCCCCAATAAAGGTTCCACCAAGACCTCCTCTCTTGGTCTCGGCCATGAGAAGTCCACCCAAGTATCATCATACTCAAGTGTGTGCCCTCCTCCAATCTGTCCATGAGTCATGCCGAGCACTTAGCCAATTCTCCATGTGGCTAAAGCATGACCCCTTCTTCCGCAATGATCATCATGTTCCTCCCTTGTCATGGGCCCTTGTACCTTCTACCATAAGGTCGCAAACAACCCCAGCAAGTCCTGCAACAATCAACAATCCTTGCTTTTCCATACAAGGTATCATTGTAGACACCCATGGTAAGATCCTCCCTTGCATAGACAAACAGATCTTGCACTTCCCTGCATACGGTTTATCTACCAAATGCTCAACTGAAACACAAGTATGAATAATACTTACATCATCATCATGAGGCTCCTCCATGTGAGTATCCTCACCCATCCATGTCTGCAAACTGCACGATCCTAGTCCAGCTTGAATGATTTCAAGTTCATCCTCCATTGTTGTCATATCTATAACATCCTCAAACATCATGGCTTCCTCTTCCTTATCAGCACAATATGCAACTTCATCTTGCTCCATTGTCCAACCAAGTTGAAGAAGTTTGTCTTCAATATTCTTTTCCAACACTTCAAGCTTATCTCGAATCTATGGGTTCTCTTCTTTCATCCGCTTCAACCTGTAAAAGGTAAGCAAGAGCTTCTCTTCGCATTCTTCCAATCCTACCATGCCTTGTTGTTAAGCCCGACCTAAGCACTAAGCTTCACCTTTGCTAAACCTATTTCACCATTCACCTGAATCAGCCTGATATTCCACCTGTCACCTGCAAAACTTGAACTTCCTTTCAAGCTTTTGGTCTTGTAGAATCAGCTCCTTGATTCAGTACACTAGCTCTGATACCATTTGTCATGCCCCTACACTGGCGGTAATCTTCCAACCGCACTATAGCGAGGTGTGGTACCACCGAACACTTTTTTTCACCAATACTTATGTTTGTGAACTATGCCTAACATTCATACTTAGTTTATTTTTCGTTACCAAGTATTATCCTTGCTCTTTATATAGATGAAAACCCATACACATTCATCGTCAATAGCATTATACAATAGAAATGCACAACAGTATAAAGGGAGGGGCAACTCCGTGCAATATGAGTATGCCCGATATCAATATATATAATTTTCCACTTTTACAAAGTATAAGCTAAATATTGGGAAACCCCAAATTTACACTTAGCCAAATTTCCAAATTTTGGCAAACTCAGTTGCCTAGATCGTCGGCGCCTCTACACGGTCATCGCACAACTCACCAACCTTTCATTCACCTCATCGCATGTCTTCACCTGACTCACTCTCTGTTTATTCAGCGAACGCCCAAATCGTGTTATCTGACCCGATCTCCATTTGGTGGACAACACACAGTCCCGCCTGCCTGACTTCCATTCACGACCTTTGGTTCCAACCTTTATTTTGGCATGCACGGCGCGCCCTCGCTCGGCTGCCCGTCCTTACGTCCACCCACGCCTTCGTACGACTTATCTGAGTCTGCCCGAATGCTTCACCTGGGTTGCCCAACGACCTCACCTGGCTCGCACGAATGACTTCACTCGAGTCGCTCGACGACCTCACCCGGCTCGCCTGAACGGCTTTACTTGGGTCACCCGACGACCGGACCCGGTTTGCCCAAATGACTTCACCTTGGTTGCCTGACGACCTCACTCGGCTTGCTCGAATGACTTCACCCAGGTCACCCGACAACCTCACCTGTTTCACCCGAATGACCTTACTCGAGTTTTTTGCATGAGTTTCCTACCCAAGTTTTCTCACCCAGATTTTCTGCACGAGTTTCTCACCTGAGTTCTACCCGTCGTGCGGGCTTGTCTGCACATCACAGAACTCCTTGATTGAGCTTGTGTTGATCGAATGATGATGGTTCGTCTCCAAAAATGCTCCACCAATATATACGGGTGTGTGGTGGGTTGTGTCACTCGACTGACCTATGCCCAACGCCCAAGCCGACTCATTCACAATGTGTTGTCTTGTCTAGGAGGAGGGTCGGCCCGCCCAACTCGTGGGACCACCCCCTCAACTGGCCCAACACCTTATAAACTCGTCCTTGGTTCGTCTACTTCACATTTTGCATGAACTCCTCACTCGTCCATTGCACAGTGAAGGTGACCTAGACCACAGGTCCTTACATCCTCCCCCACTTGAAGTCATTGTCGTCCTCGACAATATCTCGTCCCGACAACCATCTGTCACCAAGATATCCATACCAAGGCATAAATCCCATTAATATGTCATATAAAGGAAAATCATCTCAATCCATGATCATCAACCACTCTTTCACAATCTCCACATGCTGCTCCCCATCATGGAAGGCTAGTCCGTCCATCTCAAGCTACATGCTTCCTACAACATATTGTTCCGACCTCATCATGTGTCGCCCTTGTGTGAACTGTTGCCATGATACTCCAACATAATGCTAACACATCTCTGCACATTGGATCCCCTCATGACTCAAACTAGTTGCCTAGAAAATCCAACTATCATGCCCAAAACATGAGAATACACATCCTTATGCCATCATCAGTTGCTTCTCAGAACATCCTGTCACATCCTCAACTTGATCAAGAATCCATCTCCATATAATTGTAAGGCATGCTCAGGTCCATGAAGTAGTCTCCATCTCATCTGCAACATGTTGTCCATGATGTTTGATGTCAATGTGCTGTATGAAATCAATGCATCTATCCCAACATCATCATCCATATGTGTATCTCCTCAATATGAAGAGACAATATCATCAAACTCTGACTCTCGATGTGCCACATCTAGGTCAATGAAGCAACCTCCATCACATCTATAATGTACCATCTCTCAAGTCTGCCATAGAAATAAGCATACACTTGTCTCATCTCCCATGTGCTGCCCATGATCATAGATCAATTAGCTCCCATGTGTCAAAAGTGGTTGAGTCTCGGCTCAACCCATGCCCAAGTGTTGCCACCAAAGCATCATCATATTTGCAACTCCATCACTCCAAAGTGTCTCATATCGATCCTCCACATCAAGTCACTCTTTCAAGCCACACCCATACATGTACTCGAAAATATGCACCCCATCCTGCATCAAAATCTCTGACCTCAGCCCCTTAATGCATCAAATCCTCTAAGTCCACCATAAAAGAGGTCTCCAAAAGTCACAACCTCATGTCATCATGAGCTCCATGAGCCATCTCCAACCAACAGTCTAGCAGGCATACAAGTCTCAGCCAAAAGGTCTCTGCAAGATGCCTCAACTTTCCATGTAGTAGGAATGCTCCATAGTCTGCTCACAACTCCATCCAAGTCCATGGCCTTGTTGTACATAAGTGCACAACCTCTCCATCGTCTCATAAATAATAAGTCTCCATGTCACACCAGCAAATCTACCTGCACAACATCCCTTGGCACTCCTCATTGGATGCCCAAAAGTGACACCTCTACAAGTGCTCCTACATAATGTCTATGCATAAGATTGTCATGCTCCATGTCTCCAACCTGATGTCCATGATTAATTTTCCCATGTAGTCCAACTAAGTAGACCCATCACAACAATCGGTCATCCTCATCCAAGTTTGCAATCTTCAGTCTAGTGAACTCAGTCACCCTAACCATATCATCATCACATCATATGAGTATTTTCCATCATAGCTCCCCCAATAAAGGTTCCACCAAGACCTCCTCTCTTGGTGTCATCCATGAGAAGTCCACCCAAGTATCATCATACTCAAGTGTGTGCCCTCCTCCAATCTATCCATGAGTCATGCGGGGCACTTAGCCAATTCTCCATGTGGCTAAAGCATGACCCCTTCTTCCGCAATGATCATCATGTCCCTCCCTTGTCACGGGCCATTGTACCTTCTACCATAAGGTTGCAAACAACCCCAACAAGTCCTGCAACAGTCAACAATCCTTGTTTCTCCATACAAGGTCTCATTGTAGTAATCCATGGTAAGATCCTCCCTTGCATTGACAAACTGATCTTGCACTTCCCTGGATATAGTTCATCTACCAAATGCTCAACTGAAACACAAGTATCAACAATACTTACATCATCATCATGAGGCTCCTCCATGTGAGTATCCTCACCCATCCATGTCTGCAAACTGCACGATCCTGGTCCAACTTGAATGATTTCAAGTTGATCCTCCATCATTGTCATATCTGCAACATCCTCAAAGAAAACGACTTCCTCTTCCTTGTCAGCACAATATGCAACTTCATCCTGTTCCATTGTCCGACCAAGTTGAAGAAGTTCGTCTTCAACATTTTTTTCCAAGAACTCAAGTTTATCTCGAATCCGTGGGTTCTCTTCTTTCATCCGCTTCAACCTATATAAGGTAAGCAAGATCTTCCCTTCACATTCTTCCAAACCTGCCATGCCTTGTTGTTCAGCTTGGCCTAAGCACTAAGCTTCACCTCTGCTAAACCTGTTTCACCATTCACATGAATCACTTTGATATTCCACCTATCACCTACAAAACTTGAGCTTCCTTTCAAGCTTTCGGTCTTGTAGAATCAACTCCTTTATTCAGTCCACTTGCTCTGATACCATCTGTCACGCCCCTACACTGGCGGTGATCTTCCAACCGCACTATAGCGAGATGTGGCACCACTGAACACTTTCTTTTTACCAGTACTTATATTCATGGACTACACCTAACATTCGTACTTAGTTTACTTTTCATTACCAAGTATTATCTTTGTCCTTTATACAGATGAAAACCCATACACATTCATCATCAACAACGTTATACAATAGAAATGCACAACAATATAAAGGGAGGGGCAACTCCCTGCAATATGATTCTACCCGATATTAATATATATAATTTTCCACTTTTACAACGTATAAGTGAAATCTTGGGAAACTCCAAATTTAAAATTTCCAACTTTCAGCAAACTCGGTTGCCCAACTCGTCGGTGCCTCTGCACGGTCGCCGCACGACTCACCAACCCTTCATTCACCTCGTCATACATCTTCACCCGACTCACTCTCCGTTTGTTCAGCAAACGCCCAAATCGTTTTATCCTGCCTAACTTTCGTTCGATGGATCAGATGCAGTCCCATCTGCCCAAATCTCCTTCACGACCTTCAGTTCCAACCTTTGTTTTGGCGTGCACGGCGTACACTTGCCCGACCACCCATCCACACGTCCACCCTCATCTTTGCACAACTCACCCGAGTCGCCTTCACATGACTCACCCGAGTCGACCCGAATGCTTCACTCGGGTCACCCAACGACTTCACCCGGCTCACCTAAACGACTTCACCCGGGTCGCTCGACGACCTCACTCGGCTCACCCGAACCACTTTACTAGGGTCGCCCGATGACCTCACACGGCTTGCAAGAATGACTTCACCCGGGTCGCCCGACGACCTCACCCAGCTCGCCCGAACGACTTCACCTGGGTCGCCCAACAACCTCGCCTAGTTCACTCGAACAACCTCGCTCAAGTTTTCAACATGAGTTTCGTGCACGAGTTTTCTCACCTTACTTTTCTGCATGAGTTTCTCACCCGATTTTTGCTCGTCATACAGGCTCATCCGCACACCACAACACTCCTTGATCGAACTTGTGTTGATTGAATGATGATGGTTCGTCTCCAAAAACGCTCCTCCAACATATACGGGTGAGTGGCGGCTTGTGTCACACAGAGGAGGGTTGGCTCGCCCAACTCGTGGGACCACCCCCTCAACTTGCCCAACACCTTATAAACTCATCCTTAGCTCGTTCACTGTGCATTTCACATGAACTCTTCGCTTGTCCATCGCACAGTGAAGGTGACCTGAACCGCAGGTCCTTACACTCGATATCTCGCCACAAGTTGCTTCACTACAAATAAGCAACTTGCGGTCGCCCTCCTTGTGTGGATTGAACTCCATCTCCTTTATTTATTGGTGGGGCAGAGGGACTGAATGGATACGTAATGTGTTAAGGCCACAAATGGTTTGTATAAAGGGGAAATGAGAATCGAACCATCATATGTTGGAGTGTACAGTTAGAATTTGGCTGCTGCCTGCAGTTTTTGGAAATAAATTATATAGGAGGTTGCTGTTTTTAATGGTTTTTCTTTCGGAAAGATTGTGGAGATAGAATCGAGAGACAAAGATGAAGTAATTGTTGTTTGGTATGCTATATATAGAGGAGGAATCTATGAATTTTGAAATACAAAAGTAGGGTCAATGATCATGGAGAGAGTTAGTGAGAGCTAGCATTCATGGATGCTTTCAGAATTACCATTCATGCACTCATATTGAATGAATAAGCAGAATCAGACCTACCGTTCTCATAAACCCATGCACGCGATTGCCCGTGATAAAACTTCGACTTGTGCTGTTGTGAAATCTTCTGAAATTATATTGGAATATTACAGTCCACACCGTAGGGCGACCACCATTACTAGTTATTTCCACACGTTTTACTTTTCTTTGATATCTCATGAGTTGACTTTATTAGGCTGCTTTGGCTTTTACGCTCTGTATGGAACCTTCTTTTAAATCATGCGCTGAATACATCTACGCTCCTCTCCAAATGTGATAATTTTGATATAGTATAGTATATGGGCATATTTTTATTAATATTGGATGAGCACATGTGTCTTTATTTCTTTTTTTAACGAGAATTTTGAAGAAATATTTGTATTTAGCTTTTAATTAATATGAATCGTGTGTAGGGTTCAAAATTGAACGCGTCAGAGCCCTTCAAAGGGCCTCTGGCACGTCAGAGAAGTAAGGAGAGATTTTTACACGTCAAAAAAAAATTAAAATATGATTTTTGACATTTAAAAAAAAATGGAATAATATTTTAAAATTTTTTAAGAAGGGCTGTTAAATTTTCAACCCTTTTTTTAAATTTCATTTTTTTTAGAATTAAAATTTTAAGAATGTTGAATTTGGGGATTTCTTTTATGTTAAAACTTAAATTTTGAGAAACTTCCATTTCAAAAATAACAGTTTCTTTCTGAGTTGTTTTTTCTAATTGTGCATATGATGCAAGTTTTTATTATTTATTATTCCAAAATTACTTTTTCATACCATTACATTTGGCAGTTTCTAAGTTGCTCCCATTTAAAAAACAACAGTTTCTTTTTGAGTTGTTTTTTCTAATTATGCATATGATCCAAGTTCTTATTAATTATTATTTCACATTTACCCTTTGATACCATTTCATTTGGTAGTTTCAATTGAGAGCCATGGTTTGACAACGATTTAAGCTGGAGAGGAGCATAGATTTATGATTCAGAAAACACCTGTCAAGCAAGTTTTAAGCACAATTTATGCTTGGAGAGGAGCGCATTCCATAGACTTCCTAACGTACTGCATTTTATTTGTTTGCGGATTCCCAATTCCTTGTATGTTTTCATATTCCCAATTTCTGAATGAGTTACTTGTATCAGTGTTAGTAAATGTGCTAGTTAGTAGTGACTTGGACAATAATGACTCCAACATAGGGCAGCACAAGTCTATCAAGGCATTATCACAACTATATCAGATTGAAAAACCCATCTGACTAATTGTTCATGTATCCCAAAGCCCTGTCATAAAGCTGCTAAGTTGGCACATACAGAGATAATACTGGAAAAAGTTCTTGAATCTGGCCTAACCCCTCCCAATTGCATATCTTGAAAATGTCTCAGGGCCTCCGCACCCTTCCCTGCCCATTCTGAGCATACCCTGCAATCAATGTCGTCCATGATACAACGTCTTGCTCCGCCATGTTTTGCACAAGTCTATCACAGCTTGTTTTGCACAAGTCTATCACAGCTATATTAGATTGAAAAATCCATCTCTGACTAATTGTTCATGTATCCCAAAGCTGCTACGTTGTCACATACAAAGATAATACTGGAAAAAGTTCTTGAATCTGGCCTAATGCCTCCCAATTGCATATCTTAAAAATGTCTCAGGGCCTCCACTGCCTTCCCTGCTCATTCTGAGCATACCCTACAATCAATGTCGTCCATGATACAACATCTTGCTCCCATGTTTTGTACAAGTCTATCAAGGCATTTATCACAGCTATATCAGCTTGAAAATTCCATCTCTGACTAATTGTTCATGTATCCCAAAGCCCTGTTCTAAAATCTAAAGTTGCTAAGTCGGCACATACAGAGATAATACTGGAAAAAGTTCTTGAATCTGGGCTAACCCCTGCCAATTGCATATCTTGAAAATGTCTCAGGGCCTCCGCTCCCTTCCCTGCCCATTCTGAGCATATACTACAATTAATGTCGTCCATGATACAACGTCTGGTTGATGCAGTTGGTTAAACAGTTCAAAGGTGCTCTGAATCCTCCCACATTTGGCATACATGTCTAACCGTAATGACCTCACACTGATACCCAAATTTAATTACATTCTCATGAATCTCCTTACCCTGATGTAGAGCTCCCAAGCCCATGCACACCTGGAGAATACTAGAAAAGGTTTTCGAATCAGCCCTCACATTTGCCAATTGCATTTGTCTAAAAGACTGGAGAGCTTCTTCACCATTACCACTCTGTGCAAATCCTGCTATCACCGCATTCCATGACACTAGATTGCGTTGAGGCATTTCATTAAATAGTTTCAGAGCCATGTCAAGCAGTCGATTCTGTGCGTATCATGTGATCATTGTTGTCCAGGCATATATATCACTATGGAGTATCTAAAAGAGCTTCCGAAACTCGTTTGGATTCCCTAATTTTGAATATTCCGCTATCATGACAGTCCAAAAGATTACATCTGGTTAGGATATTTTGTCAAACACTTCGTGCGCAATTCTTATGAACCCACATTTTGCATAAGCGTCTAATAAAGAATTGGCCACAACAACATCAGACTGAAATCCGCTGCTTGTGATTTCCTGATGCATCTGCTACCTAGTTGCAGAGACGCCAGCTTGGCACAGGCTGGAAGAACACTAGCGAAGGTGAATTCATTGGGTTGCAAATGGGCTCGATGCATTTCACCAATGAGTGACAGTGCCTCCTCAACTCTATAGAGATTGCAGATTTATGAATATTTTCAAATCTCGAGCAAGAACTTACTCCCCATTTCAGATCCAAAATCTATAATCGATATAAACTTAAGTGATCCCAGATGCGATTTTATTTGAGACAAACTCCGTATTCTTTCGTTCACAACCTTCATCATTCAATATTGCCGAGTTTCATATTTGAATTTGATGTTAAATCAAAGAATATCCGATCATTTCAGAGATCTTTGCACAATTTCCCAATTTCAAATGCAAAAGTTTTCACCAAAATTCATTTATGCACTGTTGGTTTAAAGCAGGTAAACCTATCGACCCTGACAAAGTTGCCCCTCTTCTGGAGTTTCTGACAGGTTTCTTCACACTGTAAACCAATCCCCGAGCCTTTTGAAGGAAATCCTCTCCATTGCAATGTATTGAATATATACCAATATGTCTTAGTATTGGCTCATTGTCCTGCATGCCTCAACTTCGGCTCATGGTCCAGGACTTTGGTTGCTTCAGTTTTGGACTATATGACGTCTCATCATGGTTAGGTTAATTCTATATGTGCAAATTATGCAAAATGTCATTGCTTTGCTGTAAAAAATTCTTCCTGTAACAGAGGATATTGTAACAACTTTCTGATTTGTACACCTCAGCTATGCCCACCATTGATTTACCTTCATACTTCATTCTAGGTACTCTTCGTATAACAGAGGATATTGTAACTGCTTTCTGATTTGTACACCTCAGCTATGTCCACCATTGATTTACCTTTATACTTCATTCTAGGTATTAAAACCAGGTATTAAAACCACGTTGCAAAGTTGGTTTTGTCGCAAATGAGGCTTTTCTATGGTTACTATAAATTGATGAGAATAATTGAGCTCTATAAGTTGGTTTTTTGTATACAGTGTGGGTAATTGTTGTTGGGGATGGTTTTGTCTGTTGGTGCAGACTAGGCACCCATTCCTCAATTATTATGGCATTAATGTTATATGAGGACCGAACATGGTTTTTCGGGGCAGACAACAAGATTCATATTTTGTTCTACAATTTCTGAGTTGGATCCTGTCTGGACTCTGAACCACCATGTATCTTCTCAACTATAATCATCTTAAAATTGCAATACAATCCTCTACGAATTGCAGGCTTCCTTGTTCGCCAAAATTAGAGTGGAATTTGTGTTTTTTTTTCCAAAACCAAAATCTCAGTTGATTCAACCTCGGGCATGTGATGTATTTACGATATTTCGAATATAGATGTGCATTTAATTTATGCTTCTATTGCAAATAATGTATGACCTCTACTTTCCATCGTTCAAATTTTCTTTCTTCAATTTGAAGAAAATTTTCGGTCTTTAAAATTTCCATACTCATTTTAATTTAGACACATAATTCATACATTTAGTTAATTCAATTTAAATGCAAAAACACCTCATTCTCCTAGTTGCAATTAAGCTTAATTTATTCAATTTATAAGAATTAATAATAATTTCAAATGAGTAGCCATTAATTTTGCTCATACATTTGTCTTTACTATGAATGTATGCTCTAAAACATAATATCCCAAAGTCTAATTGGTGAACGGGGACCAAAGCGATACATTGATTGAATTAATAATAGCGCAATATAAGAGATTTAAATGGACCAAACATTGAAAGATTATCAATTTCATTAACATTGTATCCCAAATGAATTATGTATCCCAAACTCTAATTCATGAAGCTAGACCAAAGTGATACATAGATTGATTTAATAATAGCACAATATAA
>APFE031490870.1:98835-120696 GCA_000404065.3 Pinus taeda | reverse complement strand
TTTTTGTTCTAATTAGAGGGACCTGTTCAAGCAATGAGATATGCAGTGGGACCTGTTCAGAAGACTATGTCAACATTACCAATATCAGAGGGACTTGTTCAAAAGGCTATGTCAACATCATCAATATTAGAGGGACCTATTAAAGGCTGCATTAAAGATACATCAGGCTACTTCGACAAAGTTTTCAAAGGTTGCTTATCATCAGAATTATAATCAAGGCTACATCAACACCAAGGATAAAAGAAGCTTCACAAACATGGTTCTTCAGATTTTAAAGGGACCTATTATATTCAATTTCATCTCAAAGGGACCTGTTTTAGGAAATGAAGATCAGTCATACGTGTGCAAACCAAATCAACATTTTGTCAACCAACAAGTGTAATGTATTGTTGAAATTTTTATTTTTAACATTTAAAATTGTTAAATTATTTTAGTGTTAAAAATGATAATTATTATTGCTTGTTATCAATTTCAAAAATCCTTATACCCATAACCTTTGTAATATTCCCTAAATACTCACCTCATTATCACTCTGCCTATTTCTATATGATCATTTCCATTTCCCTATCACACCTTAGCCTATTTTTATTTTCTATTCTTGCTACGCTCTTCAAACCTTTTCATAAACTCATCATTTTTAAATCTGACCTCTGTCAATAAAGTACCAACAAGTAGTGGATACTCAATGTAAAATTCTGTTCAATGGAAAGACATTTGTTAAACCATCTGTCCTCAAATGATTTCATTCATTTCGACTGTTGGAGTTACAAAAACAATCTTCTGACCCAAATTTGCTAATGAAATGTATTCGTTATCATCACACGATTTGCGTATTATGTTATCATGATTATGATTCTGCAAATCAGTACTGCTCCTCTGTATTCATGATTTGAATGCGCCTTCCGACTCTGCAAACAAACTTATGGCCTCTGATAGTAAGACTCTGTTCTTTGCGTTACCATCACAACAATTGGATCTTATGACATCAAGCAAAATGAAGGTCAGCTCAAGCAATTGAAGAAGTAAACATAGAGAATTGAGGACGTTAACTAGGTCAGCTCAGTGGAACGCAGGAAAAGAGGTAACACGTTGAAAACCCTGATTGAATTTTTGAGCATAAAAAAACGTTAGAACAGAGATTTTTAAAATGACCAATAGAGCAGAGCCCGAAAAATTTGATAGTTCAAAATATCATGAAGACTGTGTCAAGATTTTAAGGGAAAAACATTGGTTGTGTTTTCTAGAGAAATTTAATGGAAATAATGAAGAGGTTATGAAGCAATTTGCATTTTCCTTCAATTGAGAGAAAGCTTTAATAGAAATTTCTCTTTTAGAATTTCAGAGGATACAATAGCACAAACATTGGAAATCAGTCCAGAAGGGGAAAAGTATTTCAAAACTAAGCAATTTAGAGAAAAATCATGGACTCAGTTTATGTCTAGGTCAAGGGTTTCCTCTGTCAATTGGAAAAAGGGTGTTCCTAGAAGTTGGCTAATTCACCCATGGGATGAGATGGTATACATTATTCAAAAATTTGTTACATGTGAAGGATGTTACAACATAGTATACCTATATCACATAAAAATTCTATTGCACTTAAAAGGTCAATGCACTATTAGTCTTCCCTATTTTCTCTTACAAAGTTTGACTAAAATGTTGAAGACCATTCAGAAACAAAAAGGTAATGAAGGTAGGATTTTGCATCATTTTGGTTTGATCAAAATTCTAATTGAATTTGAGTTGCAGAGGAGAGGAAAAACATGGAAAGAATTTTTAATTGACAATCAAATCAAAATTAGAGAAGATGAACAGGAAAAGCAAGAAAACACAGAGTTTATGATTGATATTGATGAGGAAATCCCTGAGATAAAAAGGAATCAGACACAAGATGATCAACCAGAGCTGAATGAAAATGCACCAATGGAAATTGAAAACAGTGCTAATTCACAGCCAAAACAGGAAGCAGAAATGGAAATTGAGAGTAACAAGGGAGAAAGGAAAGAGTCAGCGCCTACAAACAAGAAACAGAGAAGGTTAGAGAAATAGATTGAAGAGCTAAAAGAGGAATTGATGGAAGAAAACATGTTAGAGAAGGTCATAAAGAAGGAAAATGAAATGTTGAGAGATCAGAGCAAGAAGATTCAGCAGAAAAATGAGAAACTGAAGAAGAAAGTCAAAGAACTTAAGACTAATCAAACTGAAATATGCAAATAGGTGACAAAATGGTACACTCAGAAAAAAGTTCTCAAAGAAAAATATAAGAATATGAAACATGAGTCCCGAGTTCAAAAGAATGCCCAAGTTCAGAAGAATGTAGATGTATTGCTACAAGCAACAAAGGCACAAGCAGAAACATAATATAAAGA
This sequence comes from Pinus taeda, assembly GCA_000404065.3. Classification (NCBI taxonomy): domain Eukaryota; kingdom Viridiplantae; phylum Streptophyta; class Pinopsida; order Pinales; family Pinaceae; genus Pinus; species Pinus taeda. Next base: position 118,330 of record APFE031490870.1, on the reverse strand, counting down.
GAGCACATTAGGATTAGCATGACGACATGCTAAATCATTGAGTTTGGGGAAGATGTTGGTACTATTTTATTACTATTCTTTTCTTCTAAAAATCCATCATTTATCTACCATTTTCTTCCATAAACTCTTCATAGTCCATTGAAATTGATTAATGAAGCATTATAATTGTTATTTTACTTTAAATTTAATTTATGGATTTTTATGTTAAAAATTGGAATTTTTCAACAAAATTAGGGGATGTAATGACTTCCTGTAATTGGTTTATGTTGTGACATGTGGCATGGTAGGAAAATCGAAACAGAACATAAGGATGTGATCTAGGATGTACATACATGGTGGAAAATCTATTTAGCATTGAATTTGGAGCTCTTGAATACATGGTCAATGCTGGTCAAACCTAGCCTATTCAGTAGAAAGATCTGAAGTTATAATGAATGTACTTGAACTTTTGCTTAAGATTAGGGACCTTAAACTGATTTCGATTTGTTTTAGAAATTGGTTAGGATTAGGAAGAACAAAAATAGCCTTTTTGGTTGTAAATTTTAATAAATAGGAGGATTTTTATTATTATTAAAAAAAAAAAAATGCTAATGAAGACATTGAAAAGAGCAGACTTAAGACTGTAAGCATATTCCAGAACTTTGTTTTTAATGTAATCTATTCTCAAAACTTAATCAAAGGAAAAATTTCATCAATTATGGTTTTTATGAGTTAACGTTCTTATCACTTGAAGTTTTTCAAAGTGTGTCATCAAAGCGTGGAAGGGCCCTACGTGAGGATTGGTACACTTTCTTTTTTGTTTCATATAATTTAGTATTCAGATATGAATAGCGTTTTATTTCATTTCGTTGCTTGTGAGTTTATCAATTTAATTAGAAGTTCTTGTGATTGTTATTTTATGATTCATAGTAGTATCTTGAAAATTCAATTGCAAAATTATTGAATAAGTCCTTGTAAAAGGTTTAATTGAACATTGAATTTCAAAATATTTCTATGAACTCCGTTTTCATGAATTTTATTTTTAGTATTCTTAGTGTGTTATTTCAAAAGAGTTTTTGTGAATTATATCCTTGTAAGAGGATTGAGAACTCAGACTAGTAACACTCTGTTTTTTTAGAACAATTAATTAAATTAGATGATATAAGTGTTTAAATTGTGAAAGGAAACATATTTCAATCTCTTGTAAAAGAGTGTTGTAGCCTGTCACAATAGACACTTATTTAGATGGATTAGATCCTTTTAGGTCTATAAAATTTAGACACGTGCCTCTAAGTTTACCTACCTTGGTCGACATTAAATTTAGTCTATTCTAGAACCCTATATTGGTCTCTACAGTTACTAGTCCCCCTCTATGGGATGGGTTCTAAGCTATCCTCAAACATCTTCAGCTTGTGTAGAGTCTCTCTCCTCTATAACTTGTAAACCAAACTAAAATATGGTGTGCGACAATGAAAATAATCAGAGTTACAACAGTGAGTGCAACAAAGAAAATATTCAAAAGTGAATAATGAATGGAAAACCCTTCTATTTATAACAAAATATCGAGTTATCCTCGAATAATGAACAATAATAAAATATTATTGATCCCATTCTTGGAATAACCACTTGGAATATTTTATATATTTGGTTAGGAGGGAAAAAGTATTTAAGCTTTTATTTAGAAATAATAAATAAATAAATGATTTATTTAGCATCTCAAGGAATTAGTTAAGGAATAATAAACAAACAAGTATTTATTTAATTATTCCTAAGGGATTTAGTCAAATTTGACAAAGAATAATAATTAATTAGTCATTAATTAATTATTTTTAGAGAAAAATAAGATAATTAATGATTTATCTTTTTATTTTTCATGTTGGGTCAAATATTAATAGGAATAATAATTGAATAATGGTTTAATTAATTATTCCGAGAAGAAAATCAAATAAATAATGATTTATTTGATTATTCTTCATGGGTTTAACTATAAAATACTTAACAAAGGTGGTTTATTAAGAAATTTCTCACAATGAAAGTAATTTTACTATGGTAAAACTGGATTTACATTATACACTTGGATCCATCTAGTAAATTAGGATAGATGATCAATTTTTCGGTGACAAAAAGTATATATGTAAAAAACTTGATTTTATTATTTTTTATTATTTTTATGTAATGGGATAATTTACAATTTTTTTGTATAATTTTCTATTTACTGTGCAGTGTCAATATCCTTTGCTCATGCATGGGTGTGTGAACCATGACTTGTCCCAAGACCTACTACATGCCATATCTATTTTTTTTCATTTGTACATTGGGTCACATCAAAGGAGATTCCTATGGCTAGCAATTCATGGTGGCGTCAAGAGATAGTTAAGATTGATTGTAAGTTTTAGAAGGATTTGTCGATGAGTTTCATGGACTTGCATGTTCATTTTCTAATTCACCTAGTAGATGAGGTTGACTTAGTTAGGGTTTCTTCTTTTATTTGGATGTTCTTATTAGAGGGGTACATGAAGAAATTAAAAGGTTCTATTCAACAAAGAGAAAAGCCTGAGAGCTCTATGGTAGAGGGGTATATATCATATGAGTCTTTCTATTATTCTAGTGAGTACATCAAGTAGATAAAAAACATACTAGAAGTGGTGATTTGGGACGATGAAAGGGATGGAAACAAAAGAGAAAGCAAGATTCCCGAAACGAATGGAAAGAGGTGTGTGATAAAGAGTAAGTGAAGGCTTATCATTTGTCAAATTACTATAGAGTAACTATTCACATTGAACTTCATATTAATGGATATTTTAATCACATATGTACTCTATATATATGTTGGTTTTATTTGATCATCAACGAATTCAGAAAATTGAAGCCATCAACAAATTCATTCTTTACAATATGGAAGTGGCACAACCATGGGTTTTATTGTACGAAGAGAAGAGGAGGAAATGGGATAGTGATATGAAAGAATTAAAATGGTTGAATCGTAAAATCATATCGTATCTTGATCGTTAAAAATAAAATATGCCAATGACATGCCCTAACAATTGGGTTGTTGAACAAGTTAGAGAGAAATATGGTGCATCTAGTTGTTACCCATGTGCTGAAGAGGATGTGCTAAACATAGGGATTGGGTGCACTAACTCGGTAATTATATTCTCTTTGTGTACAATTTTAACTTCATATCTCACCTTTAAAAATAAACATCTATAATATATATATATATATATATATATATATATTTATTATATATATATATATATATTATATATATATATAATTATGTTCAGGTTATTAGACACATGACATTGTGATTTTTTCACTTTTTATAGGTGCATTTTTTTCCATCTATGTGGGCATATGGACATCTTTTTTGCACAGAGGATGCCAATGATGGATGCATGACACAAGTTTTATATGGAATTTGCATATATGGATAAACACATTTTCCATAAGTGGGTGGCTACACCTAGAACAACAAAAATAAAGTAGTTTAACCTTTTCTTATAGAAGATAGATAAGATAGAGGAACTTACTTGTAGTCTTTCGCTTCCTTGATTTGTTTTGAATTGCTCCCATCGCTCCCTTTTAAACTAAATCTGCTCAAAAGGTACCTACATCAAGAGAAAAAGAAACAAGAAATGATCAAAGAATACATTATCTATCCACTATAAAACAATGGAATCTAAGACATTGAAACACATAATCATCACAGATATGAACAATCATATGAGAAAAGGAATAATCTCTTTATTAATGTAGAAGGACCAGTATCACCCAATACAGTTCGATCCTGTGCCACTCCTCCAGCTTCAGTCCAACCCTCATCACATAGAAAAACACACTAGTCGAGCAACATAACATTGCTTAACATAAACTCAATTCTCAAACCAACAAAATTTCCTTACAAACTTAAGATTCTAGCCCCCTTGATCACTATGATGAGTGCTTAATTTATAGGAAATGGAAGTGGTTTTGTCATAAATGAGGGTATTGAATGTCATTCCAAACTTGGAGTTAGTTTCCATGGAGCAAGGGATGAGAGGATAGGAGGTTAATGGATGCTTAGCCTATCCAATTTTGAGCTCATAGGATGAGATAAGAGATGGGATCCTTCTATAATAATATAGAATGAAGGAATGTTCCCAGACCCTATGCAAATTTCACTCAATCTCACCCAATGAAAGTCAAAGAGGGCCTAAGTGCCCTGTAGTGCATGCCATAATGGGCCTGCCTACTCTGTAGTGCACTGTCTCAAGGCTTAAGCTGCGCTGTTGTCCCAAGGAGGCATTTCAGGAAGGCTTCAGGCCAGGAAACTTTCATAGAAGGAAGCATTCAATGAGTTGACTTGTCTAGGGCATGTAACAATTGAATTAGGGTTTGATGAGCCCTAAAAGTACTGATCTGAATGTCGGGAGTGATGTGCCAAAATAGACTTGTAACAGTTTCCCCTAAAGCATGAAGTCAAAAATGATAATGTCGATTGATATGCTTTATGATGTGATGGAGAGGAACTAAAGAAGATGATGACCTGCATCAATTACAATAAATTACATCATGATATTTTGAATTTTTTCATGAATTGATGAGGGAAGACATACCCATACTCATCATATAAACTTTTCATTACATGTAGATACATAGTCGTCTACAAATATAGACCCATGATGGGATGACCATCAGTGTAAATCCGTCATACAGATGATTTAGTACTTTCCTAAAATCGCATCCTGAATGGATGAAACTAGATCTAGGGTCTTTTATCTCATCCAATTTTTCGCTCAAGTACGAGTCTAACCATGTGAATATGTGATAAGAAATCGAACGTGGGAAGACACCGTCTGATTCCTAGCCAATGATGTAAGCTATTAACAGACGCGCAAGAGATCATCGATAATGATAATGATTCTCAAGGTACTGCAATACATTCTCCATGGTCTGAATAAATATTTTGATGTTGAACACCATACAAAGTCTTTCAATCAAAGGTCAGTGATGTCAACCTGTCACCATAAGTGAGAAACTTTCCATTGATGTATGCAAGCCTCAAGGTACTGGAAGGGTGTTTCTAAGTCAACTTCTTGGATAATGTGGTAATGTTGACAAGAAGCGACTCATCGTAGGAGGCCTTGTTGTAGCCCCCATGAACGACACAAAATGAGTGTAATGATTTTGGAGATGGAATGTGACTAACAACACAAGGTTCAGGAATGGCAGTCATGAAAATGAAGGTTTATGAGTATTGCAAAGGATGAGTTTTACTGAGTGACTTCTCTTGAACATGTTGGTGACACTTAATGAATTGGCAGCATTGACCCAAAACCAAAGTGATGGATGGTGTGATAGACCATTGGTATGATAACCATCAAGAAGATAACCCAACCCAAATAGCCATGAAAATGAAGTGAAAGTGTCATTTTCAAGAGTGACTTGCTACCATAAAGTGATTTATCCCTTTTCCCATTTTCCCCATTCGTTGCTAACCAGTACCTATTTATTTTGTAACAAGCTTGTGGAGGATAACATATTCTTGTAGTATAATTACACCCTTTGGGTGAATTCAACACTATGTGATGTTTTAACGAGCCTAGTGAAGGTGAAAGTTGGTCTTGTCATGATCGACAAGTTTTTCGCTATTTGATGTTTTTACGAGTTTAACAACAATGAGAACTCGGTCCTTTTCATGTTTAGAGAGTTTGAAAAGGGACAAAAAGAAAACTCCACAAGTTCTTCTTCATAAATTTGTCTCCTAAGTCTCAAAAAGCATAAAATAATACAAGAGAGAACCTATTGACCATGTTTGATGAACGTATTCCTTTTTTGTAAATAATCTATCTTAGTCTAGAAAAAGCGTTAAACTTATACTGAGTAGATGTCGTTTCCAATCCATTAACAAGTTAAAAGGGATAAGTGCTCAAGTAATCTTTTCATATTTCAAGAATCTGAAAAAAATCTTAAAGAGGACTATGGGGGGTTCCTTTTTCGATGTTTAACAGAGCTCGAAAAAGAGATAAAAGTATGCTATGTGGTCAAAAGTACAATTCATGATCGTGCACGTCAAATTCACTGTATCAGTTGTAAATCTATTCAAAGAAACACCAAACAGATTAAACATACCTATTTCATTGGTAAAAAACTATAGTTTATTCATTAAATGAACATGAGATAAACATAAAACAAGAATTTACCAAGTCATTTTCACCCTTTGATATTTATGATTAAGTTTTGTGCTCTGAACCATTTTTTTCCTCGAACTTCAGCAGCTTATTGAGATATATTCTATGGATAATTTTTTGCATCGTTAGGACCAAGTAGGAGATATACCTTTTCTCTTCCACTTGAGTTCATTCTTTTGCAATTTCAGGCAAGTTTTTTAGGGTTTTTTGGTCCCTAGGGTAAATATACATCGCCTTGGGATCACCACAGTCTATCACATCGAGAACTACACTGCAGTGCACCCAAACAGAAGGGTACCTGCTCTGCAGTGCACTGTCTCAAGGCCTGGGCTACACTGGGCGCATTTGATAAATTTGTTTCTCCTATTTTACCCAAAAACTCTTCAACTTGTTGCATGAAATGGATCCTAACTAAGCTTATGGTTTGATTTCAGGATTTGATAGGATCATAATGACTATTTCCTTTTGAGAAAGAGAGCATGAAGAAAAAGATATGGTTTCCCTTAATGATCCAGGCAGTTGAGGCCCTTAGAGATTGTGGGTTACTCAAATACTTTAGGTTGTCTGGGATGAGGCAACAACTAGAACTATTGCAGTCCCTAGTTCATTCATGGGATCTAGCGGATCAGGGTTTTCACATAGGGGGAAAAGTGCTCCCTATATTGATCGATGATGTTTACTTCCTTACACGATTGTCAAGATGTGGTGCCGCCATATCTCTTTCAGGTTCTACACGTGGGGGTGAAATAGAGAGGGACTACATTCGACAGTTCTGTCGGCCAAGTACACATCCTAACAAATATGGGAAGATCAAAATTAGGGATTATCATGATTTACCTTTGTGAACAATCCTTTTCACTATCACAAAGTTGGTGGGTAGTGTGACACTTCATCTGGCGAGCAGATCATATATGTAGTTTGCATTTGAGTGCATTGAGCTAACTACATTCAACTGGTGTGAGGCAATTCTCTCTTCGATGAAAGAGTAGCTGACCAAGGTAAAGAGTAGTAAGACAAAGAAATTTAGCAATGGTTCGATCTTGATTGCCTTTACCTTAGAGAGAATATCATTGAGGCAACCTTAGTATGTATCATTGAGTTTGACTAGCCCTAGAGATCCATAGATGCAAAGATGGGTTGAGTTGTTGAGTTGTTGGCTCGACATGCTAGTCAATCATCAATCTCATTTCCTCCTTCATTCTTCAATTGGCTTAGTGGACAAAAAAATTTCATCGAGGAACATCCATATGTAGGGATGGACTTTCATGGAGATCCATATTTGAGGTTACCAGTGGGAACCCAATGGGGTGCTATAGGTAAATTGTTTTGACCAAGTGTTTTTAATTTTTTAAGTTTCTACATGTTTTTGAGTTTTTAATGTTTCAAATACTAAAATAAAAATTTACTCATGCATGTAGATCTTGGTATTGTTCGACCAATGGGTCATCAACAGGAAGCGGGTGAACTAGCATGAAGAAATGTTCTTAGAGCCGTTCTCCAGGATTTGGATTTGACCGAGACACTGACAGAGTTGTATGATCATATAGAGGGGCTAACCCTCAGTATTCCAAATTTCATGACCAAGGAGTTACTGATGAGGCTGCAACGCCATACTATTGGTGTTCCTAGCCATTGGATGAGGCTATTGTGCATGATAGCTCACGTTGTGACCTGTTATCATGAGAATCATTAGGTCTACTTAGGATGTTTTTCTATATGCATTTTGAGTTTCGAGGTTAGATGACCAACATGTATTGGACACAAATTTTGTAAAAAGTTGAAAACATATATCTATTTTTTACTTTCAGTGTTTTTATACATATGGTTATGTGCAATCCTATTCAACTATTGATGTGAATTGAAAATTTTACTTTTAAATGTGTTGTAAATGTCTATTTAACAAAAAGTTCACTAATGAATCAGTTAATGTGTTAAAGTTCCTTGAAATTTGTTGATATTGCATGTAATCAAAATGTCTTTCCAAGAGACGAACTCCAAGGAACATACGATAAAGTGTTGGATTTCGAATGGTATAAACATTTGTAAGTTGCCGTATGACAAGTTGTGAGTCTAACCTAATGATAATTCGGTGAATTCCAAGAGAAATGGCATCAAATATGAGTTCTATTAACACATTATACTCAGAAATATTGTTCATAGAATGACCAATACAAATCCCTTGAAAACTCACTAACTCGCCACTTGGAGTGAATATGGCCCATGTTGCAAAAGATAGGTTTCACGTACTATGACTAGCACCATCGGCATAACCAAAAAATGGTTCCAAAGATTCTGACATCTGCAACAAATGAAAAGAGGATTATTTAATCACATAAAACTCTAAAAGTCACACTGTAACACACACACACACATGCAATCAAAGTATATATAGAGTGCTTATTACTACGCAAAATCAGGTATAGTAACATTTCAAATACAACCGGTTATGGGGCTACTACAATGGAATTACATCATAATCAACTAACTAATAAACATCTTTTTCCAAAACACACTTGAAAATATAGGGGCCCATCCATAATGGTTCAAATTTCCGTGCTCCTAGTTTATCAGCTTCCTAATCATAAAGAAAGACCAAGTCTCGTTCTGAGAAAATGCAAGGCTTGACATTTCAGTCATATTGTGCCTTAATTCACTTCTTATGTGCTTTGTTAGCCAATAAGGCTTCACGATGAGTTTCACCTAGATGGAGGAGCTCTAAGAAACGTGCTTCTTCTAAAGAAGTGTCAATTAACAGGTTAATCGTGAATTTTAATGACGAAATTTCACATTGTATAGGCAATATTTCCGCTAGACAATACACAAATTGAAACAGTGTGAATCTAGTTGCATTTCTCATCGGGGTTCAGTAAGCCCACAAAGACGAGTACAGGATTAAATGCCAGTTTTGTCTATGAACTCCTATCATTTGTTGGAGCATTAGCTTAAGGATTTTGTTGATGGCCTCAACTTGTCCATTAGCTTGCAGATAATAAGGAGTAGAACTATCATGTGAAAGTCCTAACTTGGTTGTCAATTCAGTCATCATATGGTTTTGAAAATGTGAACCATGATTTGTAACTATAGCTTGTGGTACACCAAGCCATGCAACCACATGGTTGAAGAAAAAAGAGAAGGAATCTCACCACAGTTGTTTAATGTAGGCATGGCCTCAGCTCATTTTGTAAAATAGTCCACGATGACAATAATATACCCATGCCGCTCGACCGAGGTAGGGTTACATGTCATAAAAGAAATGCCCCGTTTTGCAAATGGTCTAATAGCGATGATAGGATGCAGTGGTGCAAGTGGTAATCATGTCTTTCGGTCAAAAATCTGACATGCATGACAACTTCTGATAGCAATAATGCAATCATTGAATATAGTTGGCCAGAAGTAACCAGCACAAAGAATCTTCTGTGCGGTAGCATAACCATATAAATGTCCACCACAAGCACTAGAATGGAAATCATTCAAAACTTTCTCAGCTTCCCCACGAGTGAGGCACCTCCGTAAAAACATATTGATACCACAATGATAAATGGTGTCTCCAATGATCAAATAATCTTTGGGTTGGTAACAAATATGTAGATGTTGCGAGTGAGAGGTATCGGGCTAGAAAGTTTGGGTTTGGAGATAGATCAGTATATCTCCAGACCACAGGTTAGATGATGAAATCAGAAACAAATACTCATCCAAAATTGATGGTTCTATTGATGAATTGATATTGGTAGAGGGAAGGTCACAAAGAAGCTCGACGAAGACTAGAGATTTATTTGATTTGGATTTAATGAATTCCAAATCAAACTCCTGCAAAATGACAATCCATTTTGAATATTTTCCCCCCAGCAATTGACGTGACAAAATGTATGTCATAGGGTTGCGATCCGAAATGATAGTAGCCTTTTGGAGCAGGATATAGTGGCGAAATATCTGTACACTTGAACAATAGGCAAAGCTAACTTTTTGACATAAGGGTACTTAACTTCTATATCATTGAGATAGTGACTCAAATAATAGATCGAATGTTCAGTCCCATCTTCTTCTTGAAATAAAACCATAGAAATGATTGTATCTACAGTGACAAGATACATGAAATATTCATTTTGATAATTAGGGGCATACATTAATGATGCTCGAATCAGGGTATCTTTGTGAGAATAAAAGGAAGCTTGCACAAGCTAGTCCCAATGGAAGGCAATCCCCTTTTCCAAAAGACGAGTAAATCATTTAGCCATTTCAACATAGTTTGGAATGAACCTTCTTAGAAAGTTAGCCTTCCCTTGGAGTCTCTATAACTCTAGTAAATTGGAAGGTGGAGGCAGAACAAGAATTGCCTTAACCTTCAAAGGGTTGAGTCGAACTCCTTCTTTAGACACTACGAAACCAAGCAAATGACCAGAACCAACACAAAACACACATTTATGTGGATTGAGTCGAATTTTATAGTTTCAACACCGTAAAAATATAGCTCTCAGATGTTGCCGATGATCAACCCATTTCCGTGAATGAGAAGGTAAATCATCTAGATAGGGTTGAACAATGTGTTTGATGAAATGGAAAGCGTAATTCATTGCCCTCTTAAAAGTTGCCCCAAAGTTCTTAAAACCAAAAGGGAGTTCCCTATATGCGAATGTGCCCCAGGGACAAATAAAAGCAGTTTTATATTGGTCTTCTGGGTAGATATTGATCTAATTATAGCTAAAAAAACCATCCATAAATGAGAATATTTCACATTCAGCACAATCATCAATTATCTAGTCAATAAAGGGAGTGGGATAGTTGTCTTTTGGACAAGCGTTATTAACATCCCTATAATCAACACACACTCATATTGTTCCTTGTTTCTTCATGATAGGAACAAGATTGGAAACCCAATCGGTAAGAGGAACGAGGTAAATGGAACCAGAATGAAAAAGTTTTTTAATTTCTGCTTTGATGGCAACAACCTTCTTTGGATGAATAGGGCAGAGGTGTTGTCGTATCGATTTGATATCATTGTACATTTTAATCTCATGTTCAAGTATACTAGAATCAATACCTAGCATTTCCTCATATCACCAGGAAAATATGTCATAGAATTCACAGAAAAGAGCATGGTAGGTTCAAGTTTCAATGGAGAATAAGATTTGCCAACATGGATGCTCTCTACAATTCTAGGTTTGGTTGAAATGTTGATAGAAATGGTTTCTTCGATATTTGACAAGTTTTGATCGGAATCGACTGTCTATAAATACAAAATTCGAAAGGAAATAAAAAATTGAAAGATGATTTGGTTCATTTGAAACATCTTCTATGTGATTTGGAAGATGGGATCGATGATGGTAATCTTCCCATGGTTCTTCTTCTATCATCATCGATTGGATGATTCCTTCATTAGTAGAAAATGTACGTGATAAAGGATCAGAAGGAGTGCCATATTCTAACGAACGATCAACCCATACAATTGGTGATAACAGATTTGGGTTTGCCTCACAAACCAAAAAAAGATTGAGTGCTATGCAAGATCAATGGGTCTTAGCGGCATGGTTTCATTATACATATCATCTTCGGAATTATTGGGAATCTTCCATGAATCAGATGAAGTGGAAGATGTTGCAAGCCTCAACCTTTTCCACTTCCGTCATTTTTTATGGTGACGGTAGCGAAAAGGTACCCATTAGGGAAGAATCCTTAAAGAGATCTACTCCAACATTCTGAAGAGATATAGAGGGTCCACTAACTAATGAAATGCTTCTAGTAGCCTGTGAACTAGAGGCAAAGAAGCCGAGTTGATCAATTACTGTGATTTTGCCTTTATGAGGGAAAGTGATCATACGAAAGTATGTCGAAACCACAACAGCCATAGCATAAACCCAAGGTCTTCCTAGCAAAATGTTGTAGTCAAGGGGTCTGTCAAGGACCTCAACTTCAACAATTACAGTTTTCCCCTAGTTCTATCTGCAAGTTACTTCAAATTCCACAAGGCGTATAAGTGTGATCATCAAAAGCTTTTAAAGTTGTAGGTGACTGTGACAAAGGTAGGGAGCCAAGTGTTTTCTAGCAACTCATTGACATGATACAAGTAGATGCACCCTTGTCAACAATGGTTTAGTGAACGAGTTTATTCAAAGCCTTTACTTGGATTAGGAAAGATAACTAAGCTATTAATTTTTGCGTATATCCTGCATGGTTAAAAACCACAAGATTGGAAACCATTGGATCAATTCCACCAATTGTTGACAATAAAGCCTACTTTTGGGAGGGATAGTTTTGAAGCACCTCAAGCGTTGACATAATAGAAGATGATTGAGCCAAATATTCTACTATGTTATAGTTTTATGTTGCTTGAGCTTGAGGGTTGAATGTAGACTTATGTACAACTCATTTAGGTGGTTTTATTGTTAACTGTATTGCAATAGGTGGTGGAATAGGATCAGATGAAGTCAAAGTCGAAGGATTTGGTTGATCTGAAACCTAGTTATTCAATGATGATGATGGATTACCATAATCGTTAATTCATCTAGACACCAAAACATCAATATTAGGCTTAGAGGTGGATAGCATAAGCACTTGTGAAGTGGAAGCATGATCTGTAGCAACCAAATGAGTCTCTGGATTCAGAAAAGGGTCTGTCAACACAATGGATGCACTAGAAGTTTGAAGAAGTTTTGAGACTTCAGAGTGGTGGGGACAGTCTTGCATAAAATTATCCTCATTATAGATTAAACATGGATAAAGAGGTTTCCAAGCTAGAGAAGAGGAATCAGATGATTTCTCTTGAGGGAGAGAATTTTGTTTCTTTTTAGCTTTCCCCTTCTTCTTGATTCCAAGTTTCTTTTCATTCTTACCTTTGTCAGATGACACGACATTTATTTCAGAAGTAGGAGTATTATCAGATGCACTAAAAGTTTGATTGAAAATGGCAAGAGTTTGACCAAACGGTCTACTTACTGATTGTGTGCTTGAAGAACCAATCACACCATCACCAGCATGAGCATCCTTACTAGATGGTGGTGGAGGAACAGTAAAAATTTGGTCTGGGTGCATTTGGAATTTTGTCACAGAGCGTGCCAGACTACGTTCAAATCAAGTCTAAGTATTGGGCATGAGAAATTACTTGCTCTTTAGTGAAAAATACTCCTTTAGCCACATCCTCGATGATAGATGGCAACAAGGATTTTATAAACCACTCAGCTAAAAGATGACCATGAACATATTTTTTGACCATTCGATGACGATGATGCCACTCATGAATATGATCAGAGATGTGAGTAGTAGTAGTCTATTTAAAGTTGGTCAATAGTTCCATTCTAGTTTCATATCTGATGGGTAACTGGAACTGGGTTAACAACGTGGTCGCTAAGGATGTAAAGTTATCAAAGGAAGCTCATGGTAATTCAATATACCACTTAGCAGTTGAACTAGTAAGTGTTCGCTAGAAAAGACATAGTCTAACTGAATCATGATTCACGGAGTTGGATGAACACCATAAATGAAAATTCATAACATGGTTGGACGGGTCTTTTCGAGGGTTTCCATTGAATTTCAAAATATCAGAAGGCAATTTATGAAGAATCACCGACCACCAAGGTGCATAAAAAATTGGATCATTAGTAAGCCGATTTAAATCCTGTAATTCAAGTGTTGTGACAAAAGACAACTGTATATTGAGGTCAGGTTGATCGTAACTAGCGTAAGATGGAATTTCTTGGGCAATAGGTCTTTGCGTACTAGCATAAGTAATTTGTTGTTGTTAACCTTGATAGGGGTAAGTTTGTTGAGAAAATTCGGTATAAGGTGGTTGTTGGGCACCAGGATAAATTTTTTGTTGTCCAAACCCAGCATAGGATTTTTTATCAGGACCTGTGTAAACTTGTTGTTGACCAAACCCAGCATAGGGTTGTTGACCAAGTCTAGGATAAGTTTTATATTGTTGGAATTATTATTGTTCATATTGTGGCTACCATGGTTGTTGATTTAACGATTGTTGTCCACCAATGTAAGTTTGACCAGGTTGTGAATAAACTAAATCAATATAAGTCTGAGTCATTCCAGTAAATGGTAAACTAGCCTGAGGTTTTTTTATTCCAGCCACAAACAGTTGTTGTAAAATGGCCTGAGAAGATTGAATCTATAAACCTGAGACTTCGGGGTCAAAGGTTGAAGAATCAGATTGCAAAGGTTGAGTTACAACTAACTGAGCTTGTGACTGTGGTAAATTTGTAAGGACATGCGTATCAGGTATGGATGAAATAGATTGCATTGGTTGTGATGGATACACAATCCTTGGATGAATGGGAATTGTTTGCTGCCACTGACAAAAAATCATTCTGTGCTGACCTAAAGACGACAACGTACTGCCATAAGGTTGGCCCCTAGAAAATGGAGGATAAGGAGATTGTGCATATTGTTCTCCATATGGGGGTAATCTAGTGTAAAGCGGATACATTGGACGATAACCAGATGGACCAGCTTGATATTGACTTGATGGATCAAGTTGTTCAGTATTTGTAAATGAAGAACCGGGTAAAATTCTTATGAAGAACATGGGTGAAGACCATGGACTAGAAGAAACACCTGAGTGGTTTCTAGATAAATATTGGTAACCCAGTGGGATGGAAAGAACACAATAAAGATGTGACTCAGGTGTTGTGGTAAACATCAAAGAAGTAGTGACAGAGGATTTTGCCGCAACTATAACAGATGGTACAATCTGGGATGTTCTAGGTCCAAAGCAAATTGGAATTTTGGGTGTTTCTTTTTCAAGTTCCTCTTAAATTGATATCAAAATAGGTGGAAGGATTTCACCGTCGGGTTTGTAATAGATTTTTGGTATTTGACCTTCTGGTAAAGGGGAAGTCTCCAAAGTTACAGATGTCCAAGGATAATTCGGTCGATCGTCTTCCGATATGGAAACAAGTTCTGATTTTTCAACTTTAAGATCCAAGTGTTCTAGTAAAAGAAAAATGGGTTCAAGTTGAGTTTCTTAAACAATTTATGGTTAAGAAGTAACTTCTGATTGAACTGTGATAGGTTCAGAATCAACTTTTGGTTGAACAAATTCAAGTTCAAAAGTAATTTCTTGTTGAACAACTATTGGTTGAGAATCAACTTCTTATTGGATAATTTGGGTTGCCGTTTCACTAAGTTCACTTTTAGTGTCCACAGATAACTATAAAGATTCCACTTTAGTAATAGATGTACCAGTAATTGTAGGAGTAATTGGAGTCACAGTACTTACTGGTATAGGTGGCTCTGGTAATTCAGATGAACAACCAGAAGTTTTTGATGTACTAGATTCACTCAAATGAGGCCTCTTTTGTCAGTAAAGTGTAGCTTCAGGGGGTAGAGACAGTTTACCCACTGTCTACCATAAACAATGGGGTAAAGGTTGATATTCCTCCACAATTGCTGATTGATTTTACTACAAAAAGAAATAAACAAAAAGAGGGTAATCTAGGGAAAAGGATTACCAAGCAACTGTTAATTGCAATATACTTCCTCAATAAACCAAGCACTTAACATATGTGTAGGAAATCTCCCTAAATGTTGTGTTCGGTGTATCACAGTGTACAAAGTGGCTGACTCGGTTACCTAAGGATGGATAGCAACCTAAAGTAGTCCTCCCATATATACCCTAAAGTGCGTGGAGGCCCAATCCATGTTAGCATTGTCTAATGTGAAACCAGATAGTGAGAGCATCCCTTTATACTTTTCATACTATAACACTGCCTTATATACCCGAAGGTACATGGACGAGCTATGATATAATTAGATATGTGGAATGAGGGATCACACTCGGAATGTATCACAGACAATTAATGACAAATGTTATGTTTTACGATGCTCGAACACATCTCTAGCCTAGAACCTCTAAATGTTATTCATTAGGTGATAATGCTCCATTATGTTAACTGAGATAACTTTTAAGTTGATCTTGATTAAGAGTTTGTCTTTCAGATTCACCCTGTGATGTCTTTGAAATTACTAGAATGCAACTATGATGAGAAACATTATTTTCATTTAATTTGAACAATGAAATCCTTAACTACAAGGGATAGAGCAATCGAAATGTTCAATCAAAGAGAAAAGAGTACATCTAATGCAATTTCCCTATGCTATTCCTACAAGAACACAGAAACCTCTAGATGCATAATGAATTTTTTTTCTTTTCAATTCCCTTAATGTTTAGATGAACAAAAGGAAAAATAAATGCACATACAATCAATCAATCTTCTTTCAAGAAATGAAGGCTTTACGACAATTCCTTTTTGAAAGAAATGAAGACTTTTACGACACTTTTCAGAAAAGATTAATCGACTATAAGCTAACTTTGAAAATGGATTAATAATGACAAAGATATCATTTAAGAAACACTAAAAAATCAAGGCTAAAGTAGGGTTAGGAGGAGAAATACAACTTGATTTCAGAACCACAAGAATCATTGATCTCTCAGAAAACAAAAACAAAAGAAACTTTGGAAAAATCAAGCCAAAGGTAGGATTTTTAGCCTAAGAGGAATCAACATAGGCCAGAGTGGGAGATAGTACACTGTAATGCATTGTCTCTAAGGCAGGGGCTACTCAGCAGCGCATTGTTTCAAGACCAACATTGCACTGGTGCCAAAGAGTCAAATAAAGAGACATTCAAGCACAATTTTTGACTAAAATCACTTCAAAAAGACTAAAATAAGATCAATAAAGTCAAGAAAATTCTACTAGGGTGTAATGTGATGAGGGTAAGCCACCAAGAATAGCATTCGTTCCCCAGTATGGTCGCCAATTTTTTATATGGAATTTTCATCTATGGATAACACATTTTCCCTAGGTGGGTGACTACACCTAGAAGAATAGAAAGAAAGTAGTTTAACCTTTTCTTAAAGAAGATAGATGATATAGAGGAACTTGCTTGTAGTCTTTTGCTTCCTTCATCTCTTTTGTATCACTCTCGTTGCTCCCATTTAAACTAAATCCGCTCAAAAGGTACCTGCATCAAGAGAAACAGAAATAATAAACGATCAAATCATACATGATCTATCTACTATAAAAAAATGGAATCGAAGACATTGAAGCACACAATCAGCACAAAAATGAACAATCATATGATAAAAGGAATAAGCTCTTTATTAATGTAGAAGGAAGAGTATCACCCAATACAATTTGATACTATGCCATTCCTCCGGCTTCAGTCCAACCCTCGTCACATCAAAAGAACACTACTCTAGCAGCATAATATTACTTCACATAAACTCAATTCTCAAACCAATAGAATTTCCTTAAAAACTTTAGATTATAGCCCCCTTGATCACTATGATGAGCGCTCAATTTATAGGAAATGGAGGTGGTTTTGTCATAAATGAGTGTATTGAATGACGTTCCAAATTTGGAGTTAGTTTCCATGGAGTAAGGGATGAGAGGGTAGGAGGTTAATGGATGCTTAGCCTATCCAATTTTGAGCTCATAGGAGGAGATAAGGTATGGGATCCTTCTATAATAATCTAGAATGAAGGAATATTCCCAGAACCCTATGCAAATTTCACTCAATCCCACCTAGCATAGGTCAAAGAGGGCCTAAGTGCATTGCAGTGCAGGCCACAGTGACCTTGCCTACTCTGCAGTGCACTGTCTCAAGGCTTAGGCTGTGCTAGTATCCCTAGGAGGCATTTCAGGAAGGCTTTCGGCTAGGAAACTTTCATAGAAGGAAGCATGCAATGAGTTGACTTATCTAGAGCATGTAACAACTGAATTAGGGTTTGATGAGCCCTAAATGAACTGACCTAAATGTCGGGAGTGATGTGCCCAAATACACCTGTGGCAACAAGACTCTGGAGTGGAAGTCAAGTTTGACTAATCTTGTATTGATAGCCACCATGATCAAAACCTAATACAGGGGACATTAGGTTACGTTAGAAAGATACAAGAGATCATTCAAGTGGACTTCTCTTTGTTCCAATTTGTTATTTTTAGGTGCAAGTGGTGGGACACCTTTGATTGAAATAATGTAAAGGAAGATCATGATAATGGGCTGATATCTATTAACTCTAGAAAGATGTGGCATGAAGCTAGGGAGCCTTATGTTTTCCCAAAACACCATAACCATGTATTTTTACCCAGGTGTATTGGATAGGGGATGGTGGTTCATATTAAGAGATGACCCTAGATCAAAACATATTTCTGAGAGAAACAGGGTTATCATGCCAAGCGAGGAAGTTAATCAGGGTGATGACAATGGAGAGTGATATGTACTTGTGTTATTTAATCATTTATATAGTTGTTTTATGTTTTACTTGTCATTATTTCACAATTTTTTTTTTTTTTTTTTTGATCTTGTTGACATTTTATAATATAATTGGTATGATTCAAAAACGTTTTTATAGGTTTTTTTGTAGTGGAAGCATTTCCACGGTACATAAAACTAAGTATTTCCAATTTATGTACATTATCTATGATAATAAGGGTTAATGGTCTTAAACCTTTTCAAATAGAACATATCAAGCACACTGAATTTGTGATGGTGATTAAGAGGCATTTGTTTGACTTTCAAATAGACTTTCTGATGCATTTTTGTTTCCTATTTAGATTATGTGAAATAAATATCTATATTTTATGTATTTAGAACTAAATTATTTAAAGTAGATATGTCTTTATCATTGTGAACATGATGTAATATTAGATAGGATAAATGTAAACACATGAATTTTAGTGACTATCTCATGACAAGTATGTGGGAAAAAATATTTTTTGAGTTGTTCATTAAGAAAGAATCAAATACATTATTTGTCAAAAGTTTAAGTCTAATTTATTATCGTTTTTGTATTATTTAAATCATATTTATTGTCAAAAAGAGTTAAATTTAGACCAGTACAATAGAAAATAAAGGACCAAAATAATATCAAAATGTTATATCTTTATTACTAGAAAAGAGTTCACTTGCCTTTTTAAGGGAGAGCTTCCAAAAGAGAAAATATCCAACTACAAGTAACTTCACATGAAGCCTTATCATGTTACATTTCTTCATCCTCATATTTAGAGAGAAATTTCTAATTTAAATTGGTAACACTTTCCATAAATATTAAGTTTAAATTTCTTGAAAATATCATAACTTTAGCAATAAATATGATTGTAGAATTGAGGTTTCTGTGATCCAGCCTAGCATGTTAAATAGTCTTAGCAGAAATCCCAACAGCTAATTTAACGGCTAATTTTGACTAAAGGACCGAGGTCAAAATAATTTGATATTGTTAATATTATAATATCATTATTAATAATTTATAATTCATTTTAGGGAAAAAAAAATAAAAAATAAATCCGGTAAAAAATAAATAAAATAAATTCATGGTTAGTTTAAAAATTAATTAATTTATT
>APFE031490870.1:71370-98320 GCA_000404065.3 Pinus taeda | reverse complement strand
TAAGATTATAATCAATAATATCTAATAGGAAAAATTAACGAGAAAGAGTGCCCTAAAATAAAAAGAAGGAAGAGGACCGGAAAAGTCCACTAGAAAACCAAAGAACAAGAAGGCAAAAGAAAAAAGAAAAGGAAAAAGGAAGACGCACGGGGAACAACGAAAGTGCAAAAGGTAAAACCGGGGGACAACAACACCTAGGCCGATAGGGCAGGGATCCAGCATCTACTAATCTTCGAGCCATCATCTTTGTTGAGATTGTTAGGCCTTCTTTCAATTTCAATTTCTATGATTTTATAAAAATATAACTTTTTAAGTTATACTAAATATAAATTAATTACACCAAGAGGTTCTCTCTACACTCAGTATGGGATGCCATGGAACATTACATTTAAAAATAGTAAAATAATAATTTAAATTAGAAAATGAAAAATAGTAATAAAAAAATAAATTAATGTCAGTCATAACTACAATACTTCAATTTATACCTTAATCTTATATAACTTTATATAGAGGTATTAAGTAATCAAAAGTAAAAAAAAAAAAAAAACTTTTATTATGAGGAAGAAATATAATGAGTAAAAAAATATAATTTACTTTTTACTACAAAGGAGAAATGTAATTTTTTCACATAACAAGAAATAATATTCTTGATATTACATTATGTGTAGCTCATTCTATGTTCCATTTTCATGTGATATCTAAAAAAAATATTTATAACAAAAAATATTTCACTGACAACAATAAGTAAAATATTCCAATGTCCATATTAAATAACATAATTTTATAGATACTTTATATAGAGAAAAGGAAAATAATTTAAATTGAAAATTTTCTTATATTTTCACTTCAGTGAGAAAGACTGATAGAATTCTTATTCCATTAATAGTTTCTTTTTAATTCAAAGCATGAGGGATATTTGTAAAATTTTCAATGTTAATTAAGCATTTGATATGTAATATTTTACAAAATATTAATAATAAAAAAAATTAAATGTAATTTTACAATCATAGTTTCAACCATACTAAACTTTTTAATTTATAAAAATATCTTTGTATTTTCTTTTAAGTAAGTTGTTTTCTATGTAGTTTCATATATAAAAGTTTGATATAAGTTTATCAAAACATAATCTATAATAAATATTTTTTCATAAAAATAAGCATCATGATGATAACCATCAAACAATCATAAACATCATCTAAGATATAGATTCAAATTCACTACCATCATTTAATTATATACATGTCTAGCACATAAAATGTCATTAACTAGCACACAAATCTAATAATCTAGCACGACATCATCATCGTGATTAAATCTAACAAAATAGAAACATTGTAATCTAAAATCATCACCACACACATTGTCAAATTAATATAAATCACATGTCAAATAACTTCTATCATTCACATATACATCTATTTGCATAAACATTAATTGAACATATCTAACATGACCTAATAAGTACATAAACATGAACAAAAAAATTAGTACAATCAAATATCTGATAAAATAGGCATAGTGCCAACCTGGTCTACAGTAGAAGACAATGTATGGTCAACTAATGCATGCTCAATGTTTTTCAAAATCAGCTAAGGTGGAGGGAGGAGGAGTCTCATCTATAGTAGAAGACGATGGATGGTCAACTATTACACCCTCAACGTGGTTTGGTGAACTGTGAAGTAGAGGAGGAGGTGTTTTATCTTCTCTATCAAGATAAACATAAGGTACATCTTCTATCTCTAGCATCTCATCATCAAGTGAATGACGAGGAGGTGTATTACTATAAGGATCATCGACACCCCGATGACCATGATCTGATGGGGTGGTACTACTAGAAGCATCATGATCACCACCCTCATCATCATGATCATCATAATCAATGTGATCATAATCATCACCACCCTAATCATCATCATCACCACCCTCATCTAATGTATCTATTAATGCATGATGTTGGCATGTATCCCTCATCGTGTTTAGTACCCTACTAGACCCGCTGATATTCCACATAAGAGACATCGTATCACGTGGAAAATCCTTGTGTAGACCCACAAACATAATATACGTAAGAGACATCGCATCTCAAGCCCTTGGGCAGACTCCCGTATCAAACAAAACTATGGCCAATTCGTCGTAGTATTCCATCCGAACTCGCAGACAATCCCTATCGCCCCTGGACACCCACGCCCCTTAAGGATGTGCCTCACCCTCTTGGGCCTCACCCATCTCCTCTGACATTCAGTGGGGCAGGAGGCATGTCCCCATCAAATGTTCCAATATCTACAAAATAGTACATAAAAATATTCAGACAATTTCATTAAATAATTTAATAAAATATGTTAAAGAATATACTAGAACAAATGTTATTCTAATTCATTAAAACAATAAAATGAAACTAGATTAATTTAAACAAAACACAAATATTACCTTTATCATCTCAAGGCTCAGTCGTTGTGAAGAGGATGTTGGGATACCCTCTCCAATCAATCCCCTCATATGGAAATGTCAACGTGAGAAACACATGGTCATCCTCACTGGCCAATAGCACCAGTGCCTCAAGAGAAATCCTAGTTGGACACTCTGGTAGGTCCTGCTTGGGCATCATCTGCCCCCACATGTGCCTTCAGAAATTAGTGATAGTCGAGGAGGGTGATGGTCAAATGTGGACCTCGTCTCTAGAAGCCTCTTAAAAAATAAACAAAAAAGCTCGAAAGAGAAAGGGAAGGTCTCCCTCCCATGTCTCAATGCATGACATCTACCTAAATCCATAAAAACATTCCTCAAAAAAGTGGAAAACCATCTCATGTAATGTGGAACCTAAATCAAAGAAATAACATAATACAAAAGAGGGAAACTAATGTGCTTCCCATCACTACTACAGTGCTTAATCGTGGTGACTAATAAGGAGAGGTACATAACCTCCTTTATAGCAAAAGAATAAATTTATAGTGGTCCACCATAGACATGAAAATATGATGGATGGATTGCATGAGGACCAACATATATCTAAATGTACGCAAGTTGAATCTCAACTGCAACCCCATGGGGGACATTAGGGAACTAAGGAAAATCCTCCTCTCTCCTAGATAGGCCAATGATAGATTATATATCCTCCTCGGTGGGCCTATACCATGCCCTACGATCGACACAAGAACCTTGCCCCTGGTCACTCCATCGGAAAATCAGATGCACCAATAATACAAAGTGCACCTTCAGGGATGTAGCCTCCTCGTAGTACTTGAGGAGGCTTACATTCCTCAAGAGTTCTTAGGTCGCTGAAGTAATAGGGCAAGGGTATAAATCCCTCTCCCTCTATCTGGCATGTCATGTTCAGAACATATTGTATGGGTTTTCCTTGTCCTCTTTCTCCTACTAGAGCTCCCTCTGCTGAAGTCTCTGCTACATGATTGACATATAAAATGCATCAGTTTCATACATAAAATACATTTTTTTATTAAATGAAATATTTATTTATAAATATGGAAACATAACTTTCAATTAAAAAAACAATCATTGGTGTTCTCAAAACACAATCATGTATTGGTGTCCATTATATTTCAACTATAACCGCATCGATATTGATGCCCACATAAGTATGACACTCCATTGATTGTTCACAATTTTAACTTTTTATATTAGTGCGGAAAACTTGTGCACCAGTGCATATAGATAACTTGTTTGCACCAGTATAGAACGTTCAGGTTATCGAATTCACTGAGATATGGCTATATTTCTAAATATTACATTTCTAGTGCATTTGGTAAATATAAACACACTAAGCGTGAAGCAGTGATGTACAATTTGTCACATCATTCCCAATGTATTTTCAGTTACAAAACACACCGGAACAATGGTAATGTGTTATTTTCATGCACGGAATTGCAATGCACCCTGTAAATTTACAGGGCACACCGTTATCAATGCGAGTTGCACATATCAAATACATTGTCTAGTGAAAAAATTGAAATACAGTGGCAAATTTAGCCTAATGTATAATTCCAATCCGCTAGAAAAATAAATTACAAAGAAACAAAGGACATTATTTGGACATTTGGTCATCGGGGAGGCATTCTGGACATGTAATGGAGAAAAAAGGAATTTAGGACAGTTTGAAAATTTTGAAATCTCAAATAGTGAGCATAGAATAGAAGAATGGAGAGTAAGAGAAGAATCAACATCAGGGCACTTGCATGTGGAAAGAGTAGCACCAGTGCTTAACATCTCTCCCGCATTGTAGAGTGTAAAAATGAAAATTACAGTCAAGAGTGTTTTTTTTAATTTAATCCTCCTCCATTGCGTTTCTCCAAACACACATGTGCATGATATATCCAAAACAACCACATTTTTTTAGTTAAAAAATATCACGGTCCTTTTCGTGATACGTTACGGGCCATTTCTCTACAAGTACCACACTAGTGTTGTGGTTTTACTATAGAACCGCTATATTTTTAGAAATTAAAAACCACCTAGTAGTGCCCTTTAGAAGATGCCCCAGGGTGTTTCATTAAGCTTACTGCACAATGGATTCGTTCGAAAATAACACCGCATTTCTATAAAATTTAAAACTATAGCGATGCTCCTTACTGGTATGCACCAAGATGTTTTACTATGTGAAGGGTACTAGTGCTATTGATTATTCAAGCACCAGTGCATTATGTTATTTAGCACACCGTGTTTTTTTATTTTTATAAAAATAAATTTTCAACAATGCACTATGTTATATGCCACATCAGTGTTTGTATGGATATTAAAGCATCAATGCATTTCTAGAGTTTAGATGCACAGTCCAAAAAACATCCACTAAAACATTCGCTCGCCCACCTGTGCTAGTGACCTCCTCTACAAACATATTTTTTTGGCTATTTTAATAGGGTCTTCCATCAAAATCACCACTAGAAGGTATTTTCTTTCTAGTTTTTTGTGTCTTCTCCAACCTTTCCACTTTCTGTCAACAATTAAACAAGAAAATCATGACCGTACACTATGTTTAGGCTTATGTTTCTTATTTTTCTTAGGCATGTTGCATGGTAGAGACATAACTGTTTGAACTTTGCTTTTTAGGATTATATGTTGTGTACGAAAAGTTGTTAAAGTGACTCTTACTTGTATTTTCAAGATATCAAGTATTGTTCTTATGGTGGTTCTTTGGATGCTTTGTAAGGTAATATCTAGAAGAGCTTATGTTGCCACTTTTCCTCTATGCTTTGTACATAAGATTATCAAGAAGAAACTTTATTAATGACGAAACACTCAATTAATTTCACATCTACATGATTTAGGAAAGCTTCATTTTACTTGTTCTTTCTCCATGGTTCAAGTCAAAATAAATCAAGAAGAAACCAAATTAAAAAGGGAACTTACAACCATCAATATCTTGACATGATATTCTATTTGAATTATTAATATGAATTAGTAGTAATAAGAAAACAAATCTATAAATAGATAAATTGATTCTTTTCCTAGTCATTACATGACTATCCAATTGAAGATCAACCCTCGAAGTTGTCTCATGAAAATTCCTAAATCAGAAAATTTTCCAAGATTGATGTTTTGTGGTGTGGTTGTGCTATATCAGTGGGCTTGGCAAGTTTCTCTATTGTAATCGGGCACTTAACATGTGTTCTTAAATTGAGATAAAGCCTTTTTAAGTAAACCATAGTAGTTAGGATAAAAGTAAATACTTTTTAGTGTCTTAACCTAGTTGTGAAACTTTAAGAACTGAAGAAATGTCCCCAAAAGTATTTGAAATTTTCAGCAAGAGATGCGTAATTTGAATTTTTAGTGCTTCTGATTGAGTTGTATGAATTGGAATCATAATAAATACAGGATTTCATGATGAAAAGTGAAGGAACCATTATTAAATGGGAATTTAATCCTAGCAACATTGATACACACTATTAGAAGCTTTAGATTTGGATTCTAGGTAACTGGGTCAAATTAGGTGTTAGAGGTCAAAAAACATTTTATCCAAACCATAGTTATCATATTTGGTCTCCCATGTGTTAATTTTTCTTATGGTTATACTGTTATTTTCTTTTGATAATTTCATTTCTTCATTAACACATTATATTCACCCCATAAAATCATAACATTATTCAGATTTACATTATTATTCAAAAACATATGAAAGTATATAGAAAAAACAATAGCATCATCATAATCATGAATGTAGCAGAACATAAAGGAACAATAGAAGAAAATCATTCACACATAGAGACACCAAGATTGGTCGAGGACTAAGGAAAAATCCATTATGGGGAAAACCCTTTCAAATTCTTCTTCTTATTAGATCTTCATCGAATGATTCATAAAAAGAGAGTACAATGATACACATATTCATCCATACAACTATTCAACAAAAACAACTACATGATATCCATAAAATGAACCCAAGAATGCTTATACTCAAAATTTTGATTCTAAAGCCTGTAATGATCTATCCTTGTCTACGGTCAATTGTCAAACATTGTGTTCACTGAGCGAAATATTCAAACAACTAAAATATCATCATTTAGGTCTTGTTCACTTGGATGAGGAGTCATGCATGCAAATGGGAATAATCGCTCTCTGGAGCCTACAAGTGAGAGACTGCAATCTGCAATTGAGGTTTTGAAACCCTAGATGTTGGTCACATAGAGGATAAGTTGTGTGTGCGAATGGGATGCTTCAATTGAATGGATGAACCTGGTAGTGATTGACTACAGTTGATATCTCTTTGTCATGTGCCTAGACTAAGGCCCAAAACCCTAAAAAAAAAATGTGAGCTTTGGACCATGCAATTTCATCTTCGAGCAGGCTTGTTCCTCCACAAATGAGCCTTAGACCTGTACAAACCAAAAACCAAAATAGAAGAATGTCTCATGATTATGGCCAAATCAGGTTGAGATAGCTTGTATTTATAGCCTTCCAAGGTTTTCCAATTTTCTTTAGGGTCAACTTAATCAATATGCACATGTGGGATTTTCTTCATAAGTACGCTTTCCCTTATCCATTTTGAGTGATATTTAGGTCATTTTTGGTCCTTGTGAAAAGTGGAATTCAATGTAATCATCTTATCCATCAAATGAGTTGTCCAAAGTGGAATTTTAATGCATTTGCATATTTTAACATTTCCTCTCAACTAGGGATAATGCCACTTGCATCATGTCTTATGAATCTTGTCATCAAATCATATCCAATCACAAATATCTCATAATAGTGTATTGTCACTATTCATCTCAATTAATCTCTTGTTTATTCCTTATTATTTTTTGATTATCTCTTCTCACACGTTGAACGATCTCGTATCTAAAAGAAGAAGAATTTGACATTCAAGGGGTGCGCAATCTACCACCCTCTATCCATCAGGGAGCAATTGCTACGAGCCAGAATATTTGCTATTGGGGAGCCAAATGCTACCACCCAAGAAACATTAGCATGAAGCTAGATCTATGACTTGCATCATCATCAGACAACATATCATCAGGGATAAAATATCAACTTCGAACCACATCTAGGAGCATATCTCAACCCAAAATATCATGGGGTAGCTAAATATCTATGACCCCATATCGAGCAATTGGTGATATAGGGGAGCTACCTATCCTATTTCCTACTGATATTGCCAATAATGACCCTCAATGGTCATGTCGTAGAACACCTACATCATAATTAGCTTGGGTTGTACACCCCAAGTACACTCTCAACCTGTTGTGTAAACGGGGAGAAATAATCCCAACTAGCCTAGCCTGTAGGTATGTTTCCAACTGGGGTATACACTATAAATATCAAGATAGGGTGCACTACTACTCCAAACCTATGTGTGATAGATAAGGGAGCAACATCTACGACCCTATTGTCCATAGATCCATCAACCCCAAGAGCCCTCTATCTCAATTCCTCACCTTGGGAGCTCTGATAGGGGCGCAAAGTTGGCTCAATGTTCTCGATCAACGATGCTCCCTTTAGATAAAAAATATATCATCGTTCCTATGTGTAGTAATCATCATGTCTCAATGTTTTTCTTTCTCTTGTGTATACAATACATCAAATCAAATATCATATTAGAAAAAATATACATATCATAAAAAGGATACCATAGTCATCCTCCCTCTCAAGGAGGTGCCAACCACAATCCTATGATTGTCATGTACCTCAACATTGTCTCAATATATGAAGGTATTTTAGTCCGAGCTATATATGGGATCCTTTTCCAATCATATCCCACTCTTTTTCATCGCAATGTATCCAAGTCATATCTAGAACTTTCTCAAACATATCTCTAAAAATATTCTTCATCCTGCGTCATAGCTAGCCATGCTAGCAACCTCATAATTAGCTTCAGCCATACTTAAAGCTACAAACCTCTCATATCATGGTAGATCTCATACTAACGAAGAACCTAGATGCACTCATCAGTAATAATCCAAAACATCATCAATACATCGATACATTCACATATCCCAGGAAGAATGTCTTAGTCCAAAAATTGTTCATTCCCTGAAAATATTTAGAAGGGTGCTCGGTGGTAACTCGATGTGTATGAAGCAGCTCAATCATGAATTCATTAGGTTCTATGCACATAATATATATATATACTAACAGATGTTCAAAAATAGAATAGAAATGCTTTAATCAACTGCTAATTGCCAACTCAAGTTCAACAATATCTCTTCACACTTCTTGAAATTCAAATGGAGTTTCCAAGGATTTGCATTTCCACTTTTCAAAAAATATTTAATAGCTTTGCAAATAGATTTTATTTTCCAAAGTTTAGAAATTGATTCATCTTGCCATGATTCATTATTTCGAGCTTTAAAAGCCATCTCCCTCTTACTTTGATCATCGGAGGCTCATTACCTTTCAAGAGTAGACCATCATAATATAAAATAAAAACAAAAATCAAAATCATACATTGGAACACTTCTAAAGTAGAGGTTTGGATCAACACGTCAACTTGCTTTCACCAGATAACTATCAATGAAGACACATCAAGATCAAGGAGCTTGCTTCATACAATGTTATCTGTAAACATAACACTTTACCAAACTAGTATCTTCAGTCTTACATAAATAAATATTGTACAATCAAATCAACTAAGTCATCCTATCAATTTTTAGATGCTAGATTAGAACTAATATCAAAATCACCAATATCACAGTATCGTATTCTTTAGACTAGGTGACAGGTAGATCTCTTATCAGGTCATTAATTCATCTATTATCACGCCCAAAAGTTGTTATTTAATTATCAAACCAAGCTTCATCATGACATCCTCATGATCATAATATAAGTCACTAGATGAAAATGCATATATTAAGAATAAGTTCCATCCATTTACTATGATATTGCTTCACACTAAACCACAATTGTCAGTACTTAAACCAATGTGTTATGAACAAGGAGTCTAATACAAAATAATTATCAAATACCAATACTAGTCATTGAAATTCACAATGCCCACATAGCATTGTTGTCAAAGAAAAATATGAGTTGTCAAATCAAATCATTAGACATTAGGTCAAATTCCAAACTTTCTATCACCGTGAGATCTATAGCCCAAAACATATCTTAATCATCAATTTAAACTTCTAAATAATTTTCCATCATCATGTCAAAACTTCAAATGCTTCTCATATATATCAATCATCCAAATCTAGTCGAACTCCTACAACACAAACTTTAGTGGCTAAATCATAATAACATATCTATATGCATATCCCAATCACCTGCAAACACAAGTTTCATCTACATATTCTTATTATAGTAAAAATTCAAACTTCCCTACTCATAGAACTTTTTGATTTCTACTATATGTCTGTAGGACTAACATCCTTCAGGTGTACTTCTGATTTTATGCACAAAGCTTCACTCTTGTGTCTGTAGGCATAATCACACCCTGTTGAAGAAATTATAGGTGTTATAATTCCAACATTAAATTATCAATCCAAGACTCATAAGCTTCGAGGCACAAATGCAGTTAACACAGGATCAGAGAATCTAACCTAAATTAGAGTGAAAAATCAATTTATTGTTTTACTGCTATAAAATAACACCAATTATTGCTATAAAAGAATTCTTAAAAGAACACACCATACACTTGCTCGAAAAGAACACCTACGATAGAAATTCTAACTTGAAATATCTATTAGAAGAAATTAATTGCAACTTAATCTATGAAAAAACTTCAATTAAAGACTCCTAACCTAAATTATAAATATCACACGAAAGAAATCTCACTCTTCATAATCTGGAAACTCATAATCGAAACTCAAAAGTAAATGAAAGCCAAATCAATCTTCATTAAACTAATATCTCTACTTGTGCAATCGAATTCACATTCAGACTTGATCTTACAAAGAAATGATTATGCTATGAAAAACAAGAAGACTTCAAATTGAATGAATTCTAGAATTTTTAATTTCAAATCTACAAGATAGAGTTTAAAGTACATAATGATGCTAGATTTCACACAACAAATTTCTCGATGAAATTCACACTTTGAATGTAAGTCCTATGATATAGATAAGCTAAAGGACTTGTTTCTAGTTGTGGTGGGCCATTTCCACTCCTGGAGCAAGCCTAAACTAACTCAAGAAAACATAAAATTCAAAACACAATCATAATGCTTACAAAGAATTTAGAGATGAAGAAAAATTCAATTAAGATTCAATTATTATTACAAAAGAGCTTCAATCCATCCTTTATTGTTTCCCTGCTTCTCTTCCTTTCAAAAAACTCCCAAAAGGCTTAAAATACAAACCATGGCTTAGCCATTTATAATATTTACAAGGCAAATTAGTCATTTTCCTCAATTATGAAAAATTGAACAATTTTAACAAACTGACCCCAAAGATGTTGGCATATCTTCCTAACCATGGAAAATTTTGGAAAACGGTTAAGAGGGAACCTAAATTGTTATAGCTTCAACAACAAACTCTCTTGGATTTATTTCAATCAAATCTAGATCCTCGGAAATAATTTCTAAAGTTGGTTGTCTGGAACACTGGAAAAACAATCATTTTTTATAAACCTACCTCCAAGACCCGCTTATAAATTTAAGAAAAAATTGAATATGGAGAAACAAATTTTTATATAGATAATTAGTTATATGTTTAACAAACTCATTGTCTCATATTGTCCATATTCACCTCCAGATGCACGAGAATCGAGGTCGAACTTGGAAGTTTGGGAATTGTGCACATTTTGAGCAGATTTGTTAATTAGCTCATATGGACCCACATGTGTGACCAGGTTTCAATCCAATGCATGGAAAGGTATTAAAGCATTATTTTGGACAATAACCTCCTTTGGTTTTCCTCGGAAGCATGACGAAATGTCGAAACGCCAAATTGGATATTCTCGTACTCTACTTGTACCAACTAGTTCAACTGACTTGTCAAGAATTTCGATGATGTAACCGTGTGAAAAATGAACTTATAAAAATAGTAATTAGTAAATCATAGAAAAATCATCTTTAATCATAGAAAATATAAGAAAAATAACTATAATCAACCATGAGGCGTAAGACGTGAATTGGCGACAAGTGGTGGAATTATGGTGTGAAATGAGTGTAATAGTACATGAATATAGGTTATGAATGGTGGTATTGAATGATGAAAAAATGGGCATATTTGAGGCCCAACATCACCCCATGCCTGAGGATTTGCATGTCCTCATGCAAACAAGGAATTTTCTCATATATAGATTTTATGGCATCGTGGCGTTGGGTAGGGTTGGTTTTTGTGGAGCAACACTATGTGAAGATTTGAGGCTATGAAAGGCAGCAATGACTACATCCTCTATTGGATACATTCAAATGACAATATATGTGAATGTAGGAGGGGAAGGTATTGTAGTTATTGCTTTGTTTACATGAACCAATATACTTTTCTTTTCATTATTATGACCTTATTAGCGTAGCAACATTCTATTATGAACGACGAGTTTGCAAATGGAAGGTATATGGAAAACAAAATATATGGAATATGTGGTGTTTAATCATCAAATATTTCTTAAATCTATAATGAATTAAATAATATTAAGCCAACTTTATGTCAAGTTTTACCTTTACCGTGATGATAGTTGTAGGCTGAAGTAGAGGATGGAATGGCTGGAGTTGTTGTGACTGCTGATCTGATCTACTGAAGAAGGTAGAACAGTAAACTAAAGAGTAGAAGGATGAACTAAAGGTCCCCTTCTCCCCCATGCCTGAGGAGTTGTATGTCCCCAAACACCAAGGAAAGGTGACTGCTGCTGCAAATGATAATGGAAATGATGATACAAAGAACCAAACTGCTGCAAATCTATGTTAACATCACAAAACTATATAGTATTCAACTACTACACACCCATGTAAAACCTTTCATATGTGAATAAATGGTGCCGATGTCAAACATAAGAATGAATCATCAGATTACTGACCATTGAGGAAGTCATTAACCAATGCGAGATATCACACCTTTGATGTCAATGGGAATTAAGGCACTAGGTACATTCTACTAGCCATGAATAGATTTGTCAAAGTTGAATGGATTGCAGAATTCATCCACTAAGAACATTGATGTATCTCCTTAGTGGATGACAAGGATACCTACCATAAGGCATGCAAGCTCCCTAGTACCTTATATAACCCTGACCCTAATCATAGATAATGTGTTGATGTTGATGGGATAAGGCTTATAATCAAGTGGGCCTTAAGGAATCCCACATCAACCAACTCGAGTACAAACAGAATGACTTGAAAGATACATGATTTGAAGAAATAATACAAATTTATAAACTTTATTAGGAATATTATGTGTCAGCTACCTGGTTTTCAAGCAATGTCCCTATCTAGTTGTGCCAGACAAGATAGTTTTCACAATAGGACTTATTTTTCTCTTTACTATTTTCATTTATTTATCACAATACTAACTTTCCTACTATACAGAAGAAAATATGTTCTCCTTCAAGTGAAAGAGAACTTCCAATGAAGCCATCTGTAGATCAGGTACAAGGATATATCCATGCTTAGATTTAACATCTAAGAGTTAGAATGTACAAGAGCATGAGAAATCAACAACTTTGAAAGACATGATACAAAGAGTATTTGAAGATGAGAGTGGTACTTTGAATAGATTGTGATCTGGAACCAATGCTTGATGTAATATTTGTGGTATTGTCCCATTTCTTCATTTGGACCACTCTGAAAGTCCCCCTCGGTCATGCTAGGAAGACTTGGATAATTGTTCTCCAGAATGCATACAAGGCTTGCTGTTGGGCATGGTGAAAGTTCTTCAATCTCAGGTTTAGCTAAATGCTCCCCATCAGATTTGGTACATGATTTCCTAATATCCTTGGTATATAGGCAAGAGGAATCAAGGGAGATTTCCAAATCCTCTTATGGTTGTGGAGAGACAGATAAGTTCTTGAATGTGGTGAAGACGAACTCTTCTTGAGAGATAGATATCCCAACTATTGTTAGGGTTTGAGAAATTATTTTGAAGGACATTCTTCAATCTCTTAATTGTGCTTTGACTTTCTCGTGTTGGTTTATAATCACTATCTCACAACATGGATTAGTACAAATGGGTTCTTACAGCACCCTAATTTTTTTTATCTTTAAAGAGCTTTGAACTTTTAATCTAAATGAATTAAAAACTTCTAATTGCAATAAAACTCACAAAACTTTCTTATTTGGACAACCAAATTTTGGAGAAACCCCATAATAGTGGATGGGTGGCTATTCAGTCACATCTTACTGTACACTCTTCGCCCTCTAATTTCCCTGCAACTATTATCACACAAAAATCATGTGAAAGAAAGTAAGCTCTATTCCCTTTACCACCTCCCCAGCAACGACGCCAAAAATGTTGGGGAAATTATATGTGTTACAATTCCAACATTAAATTACCAATTCAGGACTCGTAAGCTTCAAGGCACAACCGTAGGTAATGTAGGATTAGAGCATCTGACCTAAATTACAATGCGAAATCAATTTATTGTTTTACTACTATAAAATAACACCAATTAATGCTATAAAAGAAATTCCTAAAAGAACACACCATACACGTGCTTAAAAAGAAGACCAATGATAGCAATTCTAACTTGAAAGATCTATTAAAAGGAACTCATTGCAACTTAAAATATGAAAAACCTTCAATTCACGACTCCTAACCTAAATGAAATAAATCATTCCAAAGAAATCTCGCTCTTCATAATCAGGAAACTCATAATCGGAACTCAAAAGTAAATGAAAGCCAAATCAATCTTCATTAAAATGATATCTCTATTTGTGCAATTGAACTCACACCCAAACTTGCTCTTACAAAGAAATGATTATGCTATGAAAAATAAGAAGACTTCTAATTGAATGAATTCTAGAATTTTTAATTTCAAATCGACAAGAGAGAGTTTTAAGTACAGAATGATGCTAGATTTCGGACAACAAATTTCTCGAGGAAATTCACACTTTGAATGTAAATCCTATGATCTAGATAAGGTAAAGGACTTGTTTCCAATTGTGGTGGGCTCATGCCACTCCTAGAGCAAGTCTAAACTAACTCAATAAAAAACAAAATTCAAAACACAGTCTTAATACTTACAAATAATTTAAAGATGCAGCAAAATTCAATTAAGATTCAATTATTATTACAAAAGAGCTTCAATCCATCCTTTATTCCTTCCCTGCTTCTATTCCTTTCACAAAACTCCCAAAATATTACAATACAAACCATGGCTAAGTCATTCATAAGATTTACAAGGCGAATTAGTCATTTTCCTCAATCATAGAAAATTGAACAATTTTAACAAACTGACCCCAAAGATATTGGCATATCTTCCTAACCATGGAAAATTTTGGAAAACTATTTGGAGGGAACCTAAATTGTTATATTTTCAACACAAACCTCTCTTTCATTAGTCTCATTCATATCCATATCCTCAAAAATCGTGCCCAAAGTTGGTTGTCTGGCTCTTTTTGCAAGATTCTAGAACTCTAGAAAAACAATCATTTTTTATAAAGCTACCTCTAGGACCTGCTTATAAATTTTAGAAAAAATTGAAATCTATGTCTATGTCTATGTCTATGTCTATGTCTATGTCTATGTCTATATCTATATCTATATCTATCTACTATATATATCTATATATATTATATATATATATATATATATATATTGGTTATATGGTTAATAAACCCATTTTCTCATATTATTTAGATTCACCTCTAGATGCACAACAATCGAGGTCAAACTTGGAAGTTTGGAAAATATGCACATTCTGAGCAGATTTGTCAATTAGCTCATAGGGACCCACATGTGAAACCTGGTTGCAATCCAACACATGGAAAGATATTAAAAGATTATTTTAGACAATAACCTCCGTCAATTTTCCACAGAAGCATGTTGAAATGTCGAAACCCTAAATTGGATATTCTCGTACTCTACTTGTACCAACTAGTTCAACTGACTTGTGAAGAATTTCGGTGATGGAACCGTGTGACAAATGAACTTAGCAAAAATGGTATTAGTAAATCATGGAGAAATTATCTTTAATCATATAAAATATAATAAAACTAATGATAATCAACCATGAGGTGTAAGATGTGAATTCGCAACAAGTGATGGAATTATGGTTTGAAATGAGTGTAATAGTACATGAATATAGGTTATGAATGGTCGAATTGAGTGATGCAAACATGGGCATATTTGAACCCCAACACACCCATAGGCCTTCTTCTCCGTGGCTGAGAGGCTACAGTTGCACCTGTAAGATTGCTTCTGTGCGACTGAGGCTTAAAGTAAGGGAAAACTCTCTCTTTTCAAGTCAGAATTTTGTTGCAGACTAACAAGACCATATATTTGTCTATTCATGTCCATAAATCATACTTCAAAAATAAATAATATAAATATAATGAAAATTATAATATGAGTAAGGGATCTTATTAAGAGAATCTCCCTCTGAATGGGAAGCCACTTTAGACATCTTTATTCAAGTCATCAACCTGTCTATAGTATTTTCATGCATCAACAGGTATGTTAGATCGTAAAACTCACAAAACTTTCTTATTTGGACAACCAAATTTTGGAGAAACCCCATAATAGTGGATGTGTGGCTGTTCAGTCACATCTTACTGTACACTCTTCGCCCTCTTATTTCCCTGCAACTATTATCACACAAAAATCATGTGAAAGAAAGTAAGCTCTATTCCCTTTAGCACCTCCCGAGCAATGACGCCAAATTTTTTGGGGAAATTATATGTGTTACAATTCCAACATTAAATTACCAATTCAAGACTCATAAGCTTCAAGGCACAACCGTAGGTAATGTAGGATTAGAGTATCTAACCTAAATTAGAGTGCGAAATCAATTTATTGTTTTACTACTATAAAATAACACCAATTAATGCTATAAAAGAAATTCCTAAAAGAACACACCATACACGTGCTTAGAAAGAAGACCAATGATAGCAATTCTAACTTGAAAGATCTATTAAAAGGAACTCATTGCAACTTAATATATGAAAAACCTTCAATTCACGACTCCTAACCTAAATGAAATAAATCATTTAAAAGAAATCTCGCTCTTCATAATGAGGAAACTCATAATCGAAACTCAAAAGTAAATGAAAGCCAAATCAATCTTCATTAAACTGATATCTCTATTTGTGCAATTGAACTCACACCCAAACTTGCTCTTACAAAGAAATGATTATGCTATGAAAAATAAGAAGACTTCTAATTGAATGAATTCTAGAATTTTTAATTTCAAATCTACAAGAGAGAGTTTTAAGTACAGAATGATGGTAGATTTCGCACAACAAATTTCTCGAGGAAATTCACACTTTGAATGTAAATCCTATGATCTAGATAAGGTAAAGGACTTGTTTCCAATTTTGGTGGGCCCTTGCCACTCCTAGAGCAAGTCTAAACTAACTTAATAAAAAACAAAATTCAAAACACAGTCTTAATACTTACAAATAATTTAGAGATGAAGCAAAATTCAATTAAGATTCAATTATTATTACAAAAGAGTTTCAATCCATCCTTTATTCCTTCCCTACTTCTCTTCCTTTCACAAAACTCCCAAAAATATTACAATACAAACCATGGCTGAGTCATTCATAAGATTTACAAGGCGAATTAATCATTTTCCTCAATCATAGAAAATTGAACAATTTTAACAAACTGATCCCAAAGATATTGGCATATCTTCCTAACCATGGAAAATTTTGGAAAACTATTTGGAGGGAACCTAAATTGTTATATTTTCAACACAAACCTCTCTTTCATTGGTCTCATTCATATCCATATCCTCAAAAATCATGCCCAAAGTTGGTTGTCTGGCTCTTTTTACAAGATTCTAGAACTCTAGAAAAACAATCATTTTTTATAAAACTGCATCCAAGACCTGCTTATAAATTTTAGAAAAAATTGATCTGGAGACCTGCTTATAAATTTTAGAAAAAATTGAATCTGGAGATTATATATTATATATATATATTATATATTATTATATATATATATATATATTATATATATATATATATTATATATATATATATATAATTTGTTATATGGTATAATAAACCCATTTTCTCATATTATTTAGATTCACCTCTAGATGCACGACAATCGAGGTCAAACTTGGAAGTTTGGAAAATATGCACATTCTGAGCAGATTTGTCAATTAGCTCATAGGGACCCGCATGTGAAACCTAGTTGCAATCCAACACATCGAAAGGTATTAAAAGATTATTTTAGACAATAACCTCCCTCAGTTTTCCACAGAAGCATGTTGAAATGTCGAAACCCTAAATTGGATATTCTCGTACTCTACTTCTACCAACTAGTTCAACTAACTTGTGAAGAATTTCGGTGATGGAACCCTGTGACAAATGAACTTAGAAAAAATGGTATTAGTAAATCATGGAAAAATCATCTTTAATCATATAAAATATAATAAAACTAATGATAATCAACCATGAGGCGTAAGATGTGAATTCGCAACAAGTGATGGAATTATGTTGTGAAATGAGTGTAATAGTACATGAATATAGGTTATGAATGGTCGAATTGAGTGATGCAAACATGGGCATATTTGAGCCCCAACACACCCATCGGCCTTCTTCTGCGTGGCTGAGAGGCTATAGTTGCACCTGTAAGATTTCTTTTGTGTGACTGAGGCTTAAAGTAAGGGAAAACTCTCTCTTCTCAAGTTAGAATTTTGTTGCAGACTAACAATACCATATATTTTTCTGTTCATGTCCATAAATCATACTTCAAAAGTAAATAATATAAATATAATGAAAATTATAATATGAGTAAGTGATCTTATTAAGAGAAGCTCCCTCTGAATGGGAAGCCACTTCAAACATCTTTATTCAAGTCATCAACCTGTCTATAGTATTTTCATGCATCAACAGGTATGTTAGATCGTAAAGTTAGACTATATCACATATTCATCATGGTCATATAGACTATTTCACCATGACATTAATCCATCATCAAGGGCTAGTTTCAAGTAGCTAATAGGAGTATAATTCAAGAGTCATGATCACAACATTACTTATTTTTCACATAAATCAATCCATCAAGTGAGGACATTTACTATTTCCATATGCCATAATTACTAGGCACATCAAAGCATAACCACGATAAATGAAATATCATGAATATCAATCTCATTGTTATACTTCTATCATCATGGCTACCATGCTTTTCACAAAACATATCAATAGTCTCAAGTTACCATCTACTAGAATGAAGGTGTTAGCCTTCTTTATGGGATCAAGATATTCAAAATGATAGATGATATCCAAACATCAAGTATACCACTATATCAAAGATCAATATTAAGTAGATTCAGAAAATCAAGAAGTTCATCATTTCTAAAAGGTAAGATACTTGTTCAATACCAACTGAATCATTTCATCATTAGAATCATTAATCCAAGTCACTTTCATATGCATGCATGAACCATTTGAGAAGGAGACACTCTCATCATACCTTAGGACTTACCTTGTCATAAATATTGCAGTTGAATTACTTTGAAACAATATACCATGCATACCTTGTACGATTCAAATTTTTGTGCACCTTATTATTTTAAATAGGAAAGTTATAGCGCTTTGCTACATTTTCATCATATGCCTCTTTACCTTTTCCAATGATATTTCTTCTCTTCCTGCACTAGCCATCTTTTCTTCATCTTAGATGATCCTCAAGAGGGATCCACTTATCATATCTCATCAAAAAGTTAGAAGCATCCAAATAATAAAATATACATGCAAGGATCATAAGTAATAATAAAAACAATAATCATATCCGTAATTATAAAAAAAGTAATGTATTAAAGAAGAATCATAAATCGAAAATTACTTATGTTGAATGAGAGGTGACCATCTCTGTCTTGAACTAGACTTTAAGAGCCATCACTATCCATTGTCCATATAACAATTTTGCCCTCAATATTTCAACCAACTTTATCAACAACCATGCCTAATAGAGACTATCGAGTCTAGGGCTTCATCAAATATGTCACAAGTGCTTGAGCATCTTCACATTGACCATGCCAAGGTTTCTAGATTTCATATCTCAAATCATAAACTAGGGTTTCTCCCAAAGCCTAACCTCATAATATCCATCAAACCTTAATACACAAATTTTCTAGGGTTTCCTTCAAACCCTAAAATTATTTTAGGTCTCCTCCATCCTCTCTTGCTTCCATCAATGGTGTCATCATAGGGGTGATCTCCATGACTTTTATTCATCCCATCTATGGTACCATGTTAATTTTTTTTAGGGTTATATTGTTCCTTTCTTTGATAATTGCATTTTTTTGTTAACACATTACATTCACACCATAATATCATAACATTATTCAAATTTACATAATTATTGAACAACATATGCAATTAAATATAAAAAAAAATATCATCATCATTATCATCAATGCAGCGGACCATAAAGGAACAATATAAGAAAACCATTCACACATAGAGACACTAGGATTGGTTGAAGATAAGGGAATAACCCACTATGGGGAAAACCCTTTTAGATTCTTATTCTTATTATATTTTCGTCGAATGACTCAGCAAAAGAGAGTGCAATGGTCCACATCTTCATCCATACAACTATTCAACAAAAAAAACTGCACAATATGCATAAAATGAACCCAGCGATTCTTATACTCAAAATTCTAATTCAAAAGCCTATAATGAGTTGTCTTTGTCTACGTTCAACTTCTTAATACTGTGGTCACTGAGTGAAACCTTCAAACAACTAAAATCTCATCATTTAGGTCTTGGTCGCATGGAGGAGTCATGCATGCAACTAGGAAACTTCCATTCACTCTTTGGAGCCTACAAGTGAGTGAGTCTAGTCTGCAATTTAGATTCTGAAACCCTACAAGTAGATTGCATGGAGGATGAGTTGTGCATGCAACTAGGATGCATTGTAGATTTTCCTGTAGTTTCATAAGCTCATATAATCTACTAAAACAAGAGACAATAATTTACTTCTACTTTCAACCAACGAAAACCAATAAATAAATGAAAAAAATATGAAAAAGAAGAAGACAAATCGATGGAACATAACACAATAATTTGTTTTGGGGAAAGCCACTGCTCAAAACCTCACTTATCTGTATTGCATTAATAAAAATATGAGTGAAGATACAAATCTTGTTCTCACTAGAACAATTCCACACAAGTATGCTCAACTCTCTTCTCACATGCTAGCTCAAGCGAACACTTAGCCTATTATGTTGTTCTCCAAACCCCTACTTCCTTGCGCAATTCCTAGGCTGAATATCCCATATTTATGGGTATCCATTGCTTCCAAAACTACACAATCTAATCTATGTCCTCTTCCTGATTGCATGCATGGTCTATACAACTTAGTAAATCATACAATTGATAGTACATTGTCCTTGCACTCTAGTCTCAATTCGGTCTTTCTCAAAACTTACATACATAAGTTTCTAATGAGAGAATATTTAGTTATTTGGGGTAGCACATGTGGATGCACCAATGCACTAGCTAACTGCTAATCCTCTACTAGTTCAAAAAACAGTTAGAACTAGTTTACATGTTTATAACTCAGTAAACTGACATATCTAATTACAACTCAATCTAAACTCAAACTAAACCCCTAAAATTTAGGGAGAACATATAGATGACTTCCAAAATACTTCCAACTCGAAATTCCTAAGCTAATTAAGCCAATTAAACTTAATTAACTATTTACAAGTTGCTATGAGAATAGAATTCTATTTTAATTCTTAGTTTAAAAATTCAAGGACAAATTTAAATTGAAATTCCTTATTGCCATTTATCAACATGCTTCAGTCCCATGGATGGGCCTGGTAAAGAGAAATTGCATCCAAGGTCTCTTTTTCTTGTTCCTGCGGCTGAGTCCCAAAACCCTAAAATAGAAATTCAAGCTTTGGACCATGCAATTTCATCTTTGAGTGAACTTGTTCCTCCATAGACGAGCCTCAAAAATGTTCGAGCAAAAAATCAAGATAGAAGAGTGTATCATGATGATGTTCAAATGAGGTTGAGGTGACTTGTATTTATAGCCTTCGAAGGGTGTCCAGTTTTCTTTAGGGTTGACCTTATCAAACATGCACATGTTGTCTTTTCTTCATAAGTCAACCTTCCCTTATCCATTTTGAATGATATTTAGGTAAATTTTTGTCCTCTCGAAAAGATGAATTCAATTCAATCATCATCTCCATAAAATGAGTTGTCTAAAGTGGAATTTGACTGTAGTTTCAAATTTTAACACCATTTTGGATTTTTCAAAATCTAGTTATCAACATAAAAATGAACGCTTTATAATAGTGGTAGGCCTACAATCTCAGGTATTTACTTCACAACCTGTCCCAAACTAAAAAAAAAATTAAATTAAAATCACAAGAAAGATCTACAAAACAAAAACTGTATGTACTCTGACTTTAATACATTTTCTTTTTTATACCCTGCTTGATTTTATTGGCATTAGTAGCATTTGATTGATCATTCTCAGATGGAACATTCAATCACTTTTTTATCAATATTTATTATTTTTGGAAAATACATCTCATATATTTTTAAAATGTTGATCAATATATTTGTGGAAGTGGTGTATTTGATCTGTTCTTCACTAGGTGCATTGACTCTATTAATCTAATTGATCCTTCATCCAATTGTTCCTCCTTGATGTACTTTGGCTTCTACCTCACCTAAATTTCTTAATAAATTATTTTTGGAAATACTCTTAATTAATCTGTTAAAATAAAAACCCTTTGTTAGGATAGACACCACATTACAAAATAAAATAGACAATAGATAAGTTGTTTCCACAAATATGGGTCAAGAGCTTAAACATAGCATCCAAATTTCTAAGAACCACATATTCCTGAATGTGTGTGTGTGTGTGTGTTCAAAACTGATAGACTCCCCTTTACAAAATTTGAGTCCATTGTGCAAGGGAGTGGGAGGATCTTGGAAAATTAACCTTCCCCTTTAGAAATTCTTAGGAAAAATTACAAAAGGGAGGAATGTCTATCAGCATGAAAGAAACCAAAGAGCCTTATCCCAAAAAATCATTGATAGGTCCTAACATTGCATATACAATCACACCAAAAAAATCACATGCAAACTAAATGACTTCATCCACTAGCTTCACAACAGCGAACCATTAAACTTTAAAGAAGAGAACCCTCACTAAAAATTTTGCTGAGGATTCTTGGCTCCATTCGCAACTCCAGCCATTAATGTAGACAATAACCAAATGGGAACAACAACCTAAATGTCTGTAGGAAATGCCTAATGCATTGTTTCTATTCATGATGAACCTTCCCAAATAGAATTGTGTTTCCTTCCTAGATGTAAATAAGTCAAACCGTTTCTGGGGTCTCATTGTAAGTCTCATATTATGCCATTTAAACTATACATTAGATTTGTCATGTTATATCATTAAAAAATATGGAAATTCAATTTTTTAAGACTTTATAACAAATGAAAATTTCTTAAAATATGTCATTCTTTACTTGCAGGAGTCATTTGCATACTAAGGAAAGTAACGAATACCTAGTGGAGGAAATAGGTAAAACCAAAACATCCATCCCTTTAATAGAATATCATTGAGATTATACATTTTTCTCCATTGATAAAGGTAACAAAAACTAGGAACAGGTGCCACCTATGTTGTTTTAATGCTTTCCTTTTCAATAATGCACACACATAGAATTTTGTTTACATCTTCTTCTCAATGGAGTTCTTCACTTTATCCCCTCACCTTGAAGCACATCCCTTTTCGTATTTAATTCTTCCAATACAACAAATTAAATAAAGTCAATTTTTTTTTATTGCACCTCAAATCGAAAGATGCTAACATAATTGTGTTCTTGTCTTTTTTATTTTCTCATGCTTTTAGATATTCCACACATTTTTTCTCTTCAAATAACATAGTCATATCAAAATGGAGCCAAACTTAACTAGAAATGCAATTTTTTTGTTGATGGTTGGTTCTACCGAGATGCAACCAGCCCTCCAAGTCATTTCCATCAAGCAAATTTTCTACTCACAATGCTCTCGCAACATCTAGGGATCTTCAACTAGGATCCATTGTGATCCTCAAAAAATGTTCTTGTGC
Source organism: Pinus taeda (assembly GCA_000404065.3). Taxonomy (NCBI): domain Eukaryota; kingdom Viridiplantae; phylum Streptophyta; class Pinopsida; order Pinales; family Pinaceae; genus Pinus; species Pinus taeda. Next base: position 74,717 of record APFE031490870.1, on the reverse strand, counting down.
GTCCTTAGATCGATCTATGTATGTTGCAACTTCCTCTCCTACCTTCCTCACCTTCCTCTCCTTTTATGTCTCTTTTTGGCATCTACTATATTTATTTCTTTTCGTTTTTTTCCTCCTCTCTCACGACTCAACTTTCTTGCAAGTTGCTTCATGTAATCAAACTTGAAAATCTCCACCATACAATACCTTTGATTAGTGATCCAACCCCTCTTTTTCTTTCCAGGGAACTAGTGCTCCATTCTAACTCATCCTCAACAAATTCCTCTACCTTCCCATCAACTTCCCCGACATGGGGCTAACTTCCAACCTCCAGTTTACATAGTGATGTTACTCCAACAACTCTCCCTTTCAACACACTTAATCCATATTGTAAATATTGGTCCATACAAGGTAGGGCCCTTGCAAAAACACCCCTCCATGAACACAACAACACAAGTGGCACTCGGAAATTATTCAACTCTGACTTTGTGGATCGTGACGGTGATGAGATCCATATATCCACCTTCAATGACTTGGAAGGCTCATTGAATTATCTCATGCACATTGGTCAAATATAAATAGAATTTAATGTAACCATAAAGGTTTCGAATCCCAACTATAATCATTTTAACATCCTGTTCAAAATCCTCCTTTTCACTGCATCAAATTTTTCTCTACGCATACATGATGATTAGTTGGTATCTTCCCATAAATTTAACGTCATGCCAATAAGTTCACTAAACCTTGCAACTATCATCTCAATTGTTGATGTTGTTGGTGTTATTAGCCTGACTTATCCAACATCTTCATACATTACTGTGATGGATCAGAAACTCCTAAGAAATTATTGCTTTAGACAACATTTCAGGCTGCAACATTGATGTCAACTTTTGGGTGCAAAATGGCATGTTGAAGGGGGTGATCATTCTAACCTTTGCACCTTAGGAACCACTCTAGTCCTTGCAACAAAAGGGGGTTGTTTCATTGTGTTCAATGAAAGGACTATTGGAACTATCCCCACCACTTGCCTTCTTATAAACCCAGATATTTTGTAAACATGCCAACTCCAACAATGGTCTCTGGAAACATATTTCATTGCATCCTCGCCTTCACTAACTAATAAATACACAAGAATCCCTAGGAGGCCCCTAAAAATAAAAACATTCTTCTAACTTGTTGAAATGCCCCACTCCGAGAAAGCTCTATGTGTTGTCGTCCATGCTACCACTACAGCAATTAACTTGGAATATTTTTTACTTCCTTGTGTGTCCCCTTAGTATTGATGGGATGCAATGCATGTAAAATACTTTCCAAAAATATGAAAACATTTGGAATTTCACAAAATGTAACAGTGTCTTCCTTGAATGTGACTATCACTATGTACTCTATCTTGAATTCCATGACCACATCGGCCTTCTATAAACTATCATTTATTTCAATGATACTAAAACCAAACTCTTGGGTGTAATAGTAAAGGACCTTAGCATCCTTTCAAGCTAGCCAAAATCCATTAGAGAAATCTCCACCAAGGTCAAATGTCATAATTTTATTTTCACGCTTTTTATTAAAACATACACTTTCAACGGTGCTGAACACTTCTATGCAACCTTTATTCACTCTAAGGATCTCTCTTATGCCTCTAGATACACCCCTGTCATTCAAGAAATGAAATGCAATTTTGGCCCTTCCAAGAGATATTCTCACCAAGTTTTAACTCTGTTATTTCCCCTCTCCTTTGTGGAATCCCATGCTCTCATTTTTCACACTCTTTCCCTATAGCACCTGTGAACTATATTTTTCCCCTTGTCTTCGATGAAGCTCGTGTTTCTATTTTGCAAATGCTTTCCCTATAACACCACTCCCTTTCCCTATGGTTAACTTATTTCTCCCTCTCCACTTCTATATGTACTCAATGACCTTGTACAACTCTGGTTAGCTTCTCAAAGTATTCTTACTACACCTCTATTTGTTGTGCAGGAAATCCTTTCTATAGACAGAAACGATCCCTCTAGTCTTATGGGAGGATCTAGAAAAAACAAGACAAATATGTGAAAATTTTCCTCGATTATAACAGAAAACATAAAGGAGGGTAGATGACCTACCTCACTCTGATGATAAAATTTGTTGGTTTCATCCTTAATTCTCTCACTTCCAATATCAATCATCTCTACATCATTTTGGATGAATATCTGCAAGGAAGATAAAATATAGACAACAAAGGCATAAATATCATAATTCATTATAGCATAAACTATGTGACATATCAAGGAGTATCAAACTAAATGAATAATGTTTACACACTTATGGAAAGAAAACACATAATGTATTATTAATAGAGAGTAAGGGAAGTATACAACCACTTAAGCCTTGATGTTGTAAGCCTCCTTTGGGTGAGTTTCCAAGTCCTATCATTAACCTTCAAGCACTCCTTCCTCCTTAGCAAAATGGGTAGTATTTAGGCATAGGAAGAATAGGAAGAAAACCAAGCAATAGCCAACCAGCAACTAACCAAAATTAGATGGTAGGGTTTTGATTTATAGGGAAGGAGAGGGAGTTGAGGATCCATAAAAGGAGCGAGAGGTTCCACATTTCAAGGGAAATATCCATGAAAGTAGGATCAAGATCTAAGAATGGGAGGTCTCGCTCTAATCCTCAGCAACTACAACCAGCTTGTCATTCTCAAGACTTCTAATATGAGAATCTTCTCCTCCATTTTTGGAAAAACTACGTGAAGAGGGCCAACATGGATTTTCCTATCAAAAGGTGCACTGCGAGTGCTAGTCACTAGTAGTGCTGGGCTTGCAAAAAGAAATTTGGACAAGTTCTTCAGAATTTCTTAAAGGAAAGTGTTCTTCTTATTCAGGGATGCTTCTGAACGTGTTTCATGGTGAATACATTTTCTCACAGCTTTCATCACTTTACATCACTTGCAACATTGACAACACAAAGTGTGACATTTAGGATATCAGACTGGGAGTACGATAAAATAATGTATAACAGATGCCCCATAAAGCATGAATTTAGAATGGGAAGAGATGCCTGAAATGATTTACAAATCAAGGCATGGAATTTGGAGAACCACCATCCGAAGACCTGCAAATCAAACATAATACAATATACTTTATTTTAGACTTTTTTGATCCATATTGATTTTGATAAATTCTCTCGGATTAATCACATCATGATTTTTTGGTCGATGTCTCGAACCATTTAATGTGGTTCATCCTTAGGACAAAGGTGAAAAAATCAACCAATCAGAAAGTTTAAATAGCAAGGATGCATCTAGTTCCAGAGTTAGCCGTTAGGAAATGTTTAATACATTTATTATTATTTGTTATGTTTTATTTTAATATTTTAATATTTTTAAT
>APFE031490870.1:33475-71300 GCA_000404065.3 Pinus taeda | reverse complement strand
TATGAAAAGAGGGTGGGGATCCAACTTCTACTTAACTTCCAACCATAGTCCTTGTTAAGATTAATAGCGCACTTTTCTATTTCAATGGCTTCTCGAAGCTTCCTATGATGGAAGTGATCAACCCTAGCGATGACGCGACAATCCTCGATGCAAACATGGTGATTAGATTTCACTGCATGTTGAGCTAAATCTTAGGAACGACAGAAGTTGTGTTTAATATGTGTTGCATGTTCTTTGATTCTCTAGTTAATGGAGCGACCAAATTCCCCAATGTAGGGAATCCCACAAAAACATGGGATGGAGTAGACCCCTTTCATGTCTTTAGGGTTTACAAGGATTTTGATGGATCTAATACAATTTATGATGGTATTAAGGGGTTTGAAGGTAGGAGAAACTTTGATCTTTTTGAGAATATGAGAAATTTTATTCATGGTCCCATGTATAAAGGGAAGCTGAATACTAGATATTATATCTTCATGAGAAGGTTTAATCCTTAATTCTTTACTAGCCCTTACAAAAACTTTGAGGCCTTGTTTCCTGCTATAGTTGTTATTTTCAAAAACTTTTAGAAGATGATATTTTTCCTCTTCTAAGTGATTCTCATCAGAAATATTAGAGCACGGGTTGCAAGGGTGTTGAGAACCCTGAGTTTTTGTGACGGAAAATGATGAGAACTCGCATGAAGATATTGTTCCATGTGCATTTTTCTGCAAAAAACCTTATGAGAGATTGAACCTTCATCCATTATAGAAAGGAGAATATCAAGGAAAGGGAGGCTTCCATCTAACTCGATTTCCATCGTGAATTTGATGAAGTGAGGTTGGGAATTAAGAGGTTTGAGAAAAAAAATTATTTTTTCACCACCATGAGGCCAAACAACGCAAGTATCGTCAACAAACCTCTTTCATCACTTGGGGTGGAGTTGAGAAGAGGATAAAGCTTTGGTCTCCAAATCTTCCATGAATAAGTTGGAAACTATTGGGGAAAGAAGAGAACCCTGTGCAACCCCACAAATTTGTTCATAGAACTCACCTGGAAGCTTAAAAAGGTAGAGGTAAGGCTCTAGCCTTATATCCTTCAACTCATTAACAAAGGAAGCATAGTCTTTAACAAAGGAATCGGTGTGACGAACAAGAGGTTTGAGCTTTTGAGCTACCGATTAAGAAAGAAGATAAGTGGGCCCACCTATTGTGATAACAATAGGTCTCACGGTGATCCCATCTTTACGAATCTTCGGAAGGCCATAAATTATGGGGGTGAGAGGGTTTCTTTCGATAAGATTTTTGCTAAGATGATTAAGAGCATTATTAGATTTTATGGAAAAAACAACTTCTTTATAAACTTTCTTAATATGTTTTTATTAAGCTTAATGTAACTACCACTATTATAGATATGGTCACTCATTTTGTTAACATAGTCGACTTTATCTAAAATAACAATAGCCCCACCTTTATGTGCTCTTAGGATAACAATGTCACGGTTATACCTTAGGGATTTAAGGGTAAGAAACTCATTTTTTCTAGTGTTGCTTTTAGGAGGCTTTGCCTTCCTAAGCACAATAACACAATCTTGCCTAATAAGCTCCTTAACATTGTGAGGAAGGTCTCTAATTCTATATTCAATGTTACCAATAATGTCCTAAAACTGAATCTTTTTAGGGGAGATGGAAAAATTGAGTCTTTTATTCAAGAGGCGAAAAACAAACGGATCCAAAATTACACTAGAAAGATTAATAACATTCTTAAAATTGCTTTGCCAGAAAGAATTAATATTATTACTAAAAGAAGTATTATTATGAGAATTACAAACTCTTCTTTTAGTATTGTTCTCATTCAATGAAATTATTTTTATGAATATTATTTCCAATACTATAATGCTCATTTATGATATGATTTCTTTTAAAATAAAACTTATTATTAATATTATTAAAATTTTGAATCATTTTAATGTCATCATCAAAACGTTTATTCCTATGTTTATTCCTATTTAGGTTTTGAATATCATTAACATCAACTTTATTATGTGAATTATTTACATCAAAATTAAAGTTATTAATGGGAATGAGAAACAGACTTCAAGGGATGGACTAATAGGAATGGGAGATACAGGGGAATAAGGATGGGTAAATAGGAATGAAGGCAGTTGAATAGGAGAGACAAAGACATCAATGGAAATGTTTGACTGGAAGATGGGAAGAGGAGGAACCGATGAGGGGCTTGCAAGAATTATTCGTCAAAGAGATCTTATTTTCATGACAACCTAGTTGTTGCTCAAATTCTCTGTGAAAGACTGCATTATTTTCCATTTTTGAGAATGTAAATTTGCTACAGAAATCTGGACAACTCTCAAAGACTTGTACTAGATTAAGAACATAAACTGACATACTATCAAATGTTTATCACTAGGTTGAATGCCAGAGAAAAAACCCCCAAATTTGAAGAATTGACAGGGATCCTAATACAGGAAGAGGAAAGGCAGATGACCTTGAAACACCAGATATTTCCCTAATGGAAAAAAAGAAGCCCTTTAGATGAAGGCAAATGCAGCACACAAAAGTAAAGGAACCCCACCACCTCCATCTCAAGGTATGTATCAAAGAGAAGTAATTCAAGACCAAAATGTTTTTATTGAAGTAGAATTGTTCATATAGCTAAACATTTTGGAAAGAAGAAGTTTGATGAATGTGAAGAGAGACACAAGAAGCGTATAGGTGACTTTGCTGATGAAGAAGAGAACCAGAATCTCAAACTGTTTGTATTTGATTCTGTGTTTTCTGCTGAAGATGATGAAGTGGAAACTTGGTTTTTGGACTTAGGAGCTTCCACCCACCTGACTGGAAACAACTATTGGTTTGAAAATTTCAAAGAGACCAATAGTGGAGCAAATATCTTGAGTAGTGTTGTGTGAACTGGTGAAGATTACATATGTCTGTCCTATTCTACTACTTGGTCGATGAAACGCTACGTGCAGGTGTGGATCATGGTCAATCAAAGCGCATGCGACGTGCAGCAGTGGATTTTTGATTTTGCGTGCAGACCTATGACTGCTGAGATCCAAGCGCAGTGGAAGCTTGGTGGTGGTGACTTCGCGTGGGAGGCTGAGCCTTGGTGAGCCCGATTGCCTGTGTGGTCTAATTGTGGGTACAACGTGAGGGTTGTTGGTTGCGGATCGAGTATGTTGCAGAGGCAATACGGTGCAGGTTCATTTAGAGGGTGTGTATGTGTGGATCGAGCAAGATTCAAAGTGGCAGCGTTTTATCTACGGGTGTGCCTATGCAACTGGATATTGATCCAAGTTTTTGAATATATTTTTGATTCGTAGTGTGTTTGCCAGTTTAAAGCCTTTGGTGTGGAAACTGCATATCAATTATGTTGGACCCATTATGGAGGAGTGTGGGAAGGCCAAACCCTAGCCATAACCAAGTCGGAAAGCCACAGATCACTGTGGTTGGTGAGTTGAAGATCAATTGTAGTGACCTGAGACAGAGTTCGAGTGCTTCCGAGAGCAAGATCCAAGCTGTGGTGTTGGTGGCGATTCAAAAAATAGTGTGTCATTCACAACATTATACAATGGGGTTTTGGCAATGAAGAATGGCGGTAGAAAAAAATATTCCATCAATAATCTCAGTTGCATGATTCACTATGATAAATTATTTGACCCGTTTCAGCTGACCAAATGAGGCTCTTCCCAATAGATCATCGTTAGATCACTTCTACATTAAAGAAATTGCAGAGATTTGGCAATGAAGAGGTGAAATAAGTGTTGTTGTGGTGACCGTGGGTTGAATGAACCCTGGTTTTGTGGTGGTGCAGCAAGACTGGTGGGTTGAACTATGCCCCCCCTGCCGTGGCCCATTGTGGCGAACCCAAAATACATCGACTGGTGTGAGATCATCTCGCTTAGTCAACCCTTAGATTTGAATTTGATGGAGCGTGGAAGTTAATCGTTGGAACTGTGAGGAGGTCTTAATTTTGTTGGCAAAGAATTGTTGCCATATCAGGTGTGTGGGAGGTCTAGGAAAGGAATTTGGAGTGAAATATGTGCCATTACCAATATGTCTGTATGTTCAGACAGTTTTGACATCGATCTTTTTTGATGATGTCTTTTTCATGTAGCCATTTGCAGGCATTTTTGGCTTGGCCGTATTTTTGAGTCAGAAGAATTTTTTGATCAACAATATGGTTTTATTAATGACCAGAAGTATCATGAGCCACAAGCCACAATCTGATCAATAGGTTTCTGCAATTGAAGAGTTACCCAAAGTTAATGAAGAAGGGTGCAAACACTTGAATCATAAACTTATTTTTCAAGGTCTAAATGATGATCAGGGAAACACCAAACTAAGAACACAACAGAGACATAAAGGAAAGAAAGATGCCTTGAATGTAATTAATAATTCTTATCAAAGCCAATCATCATCTCAAGCTTTTCTATATCAAAATTCCAAAGTAATCTACAGGGGACAAAATAAATTATATTATACATCCTTAATAATAAGGAGAACAGAACACATGGAATCAGATAAAACCTTGTATGGGTGGAAAGATTACCATGCTTAAAGGATTGATACAAGAAGTAGTGCTTCAAATAAGTCTGCAGGCATATTTACCTATCACCAATGAACAAGACAAACCACATCAAGTGGCCTATGTTAAGCTAAGGAAGGAAAAATATGACTTTGGGTAAATTTATCCATTAAAAGGGAGTGATGAAATTAATGGAGAAATATAGCTTTCCTTATTTATTAATGTATTTAGTTGTTTGTTGATTTATGTGAGGATTAAGATCCTCTAAGTCTGAGATACTATTATTTAGGGAGTGGTTTAAAGGTATGATTTTATATGTTGATGTTGTTGTTCATGGTGGAAAAGAATTGTGAAAATCGGTGAAGATTGCATATATTCGGTATGTTCTGCTGCTCAGCCAATGAAACCGCTGCATGTTGGGGTGGAGCGGTCAATCGAAGTGCATGCAACGTGCTAGATGCATACTGGAGCTTTGTTTGGTAAAATTCTTTGGGCTGACATGCGTGGAGGAGCAACGGATTTGTGAGTTTGTGTGGAGACCTATGACTTCTAAGTTCCAAGTGCAATGGAAGCTTGGTGGCAGTGCCTTCGCGTGGAAGGTCGAGTCTTGGTGAAGCCGATTTCCTATGTGGTCAAATCGTGGGTACAGCGTGAGGAAATTAGGTGGCAAGTCGGGTACGTTGCAGAGGCAGTACGGTGCAGGTCCATTCAGAGGGTGCGTATCCGTGGATCACGCAGGATTAAAAGTGGAAGCGTTTGATCTAAGGGTGTGCCTGTGCATCTGGATATTGTTCCAAGTTTCTGAATATATTTTTGATTCATGGTGTGTCTGCCAGTTTACAACCTCTCGTGTGGAAACTGCGTATGAATTGTGTTGGACCAATTATGGAGGAGCGCAGGAAGACCAGACCCTAGACACAACCAACGCAGAGTGATAGATGCTTGCACCACTTCGAAAGCTCTGAACTTAGAGGAAATTTCAAAGAAAAAGCAAGCTGCCAAATTTATGAGACTGCAAGGTGATTCTTCTCTTGTCTTTAGTAATTAATGAATGTTTGTTTCATCAATGAGTCAGATTAAGGGAGGCCAAATCTCTGCTCTTAAATCTTTGGTCAGAAGCCAAGAGCCCTCTATCCAATGATTTTCCGCGTCTTCAGCTAATTGTAATCAGCATCATCAATGTGATTCCTTTAATTCGTATTCTTATGACGGAAGATCGGAAATGTTCCCTCGAGATTCTGTCAACAGGGAAGAGATGTCATTTATCAGTGATGAATCCAGTGTTCATGGTTCTTCTTGCTTGATGAGAATGAGATCTATCAATCAGTTGATGGTCATTCCTAGGTGACTTTATCTGCTAATTTCACGGCTTACCCTATCTTATTGCAACTAGGTTGTCATCAAAATAAGAGCTCTCTGACGGATAATTCCTGCAAGCCCCTCATCAGTTCCTCTCTTCCCATCTTCCAATCAACTCTTCCATTAACGTCTCTGTCTCTCCTATTCAACCATCTTCATTCCCATTTACCCATCTTTCCCCATCCATATCTCCCATTCCTATTTGCCCATCCCTTGAAGTCGTTTCACATTCCCCCATTAATAACTCTAATTTCATCGTAAATAATTCACATATTAACTTTGATGTTAGGGATATTCAAAACCTAAATAGGAATAAAAGTTTTGATGATGACAATAAAATGATTCAAAATTTAAATATTAAAGACATTCATTATGGTGATAATATTAAAATGATTAAAAATTCATTTATTAAAGACGTTCTTGATAATGAGAATAATAAGTTTTATTTTAAAATAAATGATATCATAAATTACTATTACAATATTGGAAATAATATTCATAAAAATAATTTAGAAAATACTAAAAGAAAAGTTTGTAATTCTCATAATAATATTTTTTTTAATAATAATAATAATAATTTTTTGGAGAGAATTTTTAAGAATGTTATTAATCTTTATAGTGTAATTTTGGATCCATTTGATTTTCGCCTCTTGAATAAAGGGCTCAATTTTTCTATTGCCCCTAAAAAGATTATGTTTGAGGACATTGTTTGTAACATTGAATATGGAATTAGAGACCTTCCTCACAATGTTAAGGAGCTTATTAGGAAATAATGTGCTATTGTGCTGAGGAAGGCAAAGCCTCCTCAAAGAAACATTAGCAAAAATGAGTTTCTCGCGCTTAAAGCCCTAAGGAATGATCCTCACATTGTTATCCTAAGAGTAGATAAAGGTGGGGTTGTTGTTATTTTAGATAACGCTGACTATGTTAACAAAATAAATGACCATCTCTATAAAAGCGGTAGCTACATTAAGCTTAATAAGAATCCTATTAAAAAAGTTTCTAAAGAAGTTTCTTTTGCCATAAAATCTAATAATGCTCTTGATCATCTTAGCAAAAATCTTATCAAAAGCAATTATCTCACCCCCAAAATTTATGGCCTTCTGAAGATTCATAAAGATGGGATCCCCCTCAGACCTATTCTTAACATAATAGGTGGGCCCGCTTATCTTCTTTCTAAATTCCTTGCTCTAAAGCTTAAACCTCTTGTTGGTCGCGTTGATTCCTTTGTTAAAGACTTTGCTTCCTTTGCTAAAGAGTTGAAGGATATAAGGCTAGATCTTGGGGATCTGTTAGTAAGATTTGATTTTGTTTCCCTTTATACGAATGTCCCTATTCAAGAAGACATCAATGTCATTAATCCTATTACACAACGAAATTGGTTGGTCTGTGCCTTACCTCTACCTTTTCCACATTCTAGGGTGAGTTCTATGAATAGACTTGTGGGGTTGCAATGGGTTCTCCTCTTTCCCCTATAGTTGCCAACTTATTCATGGAAGATTTTGAGACCAAATCTTTAGCCTCTACTCAACTCTGCCCCAAGCGAAGGAAGAGGTTTGTTGACGATACTTGCGTCGTTTGGCCCCATGGTTGTGAAAAATTAAATTTCTTTCTTAACCATCTTAATTCCCAATATGACTCCATCAAATTGACGATGGAAATCGAGGTAGATATATGCCTACCTTTTCTTGATATTCTCCTCTCTAAAATGGATGATGGTTCTCTCTCTCATCAGGTTTTTCACAAAAATACGCACACGAAACAATATCTTCATGCTAGTCCTCATCATTTTCCGCCACAAAAACTCAGGGTTCTCAACACCCTTGCGACTAGTTCTCTAAGAATTTCTGATGAGAATCACTTAGAAGAGGAAAAGTTTCATCTTCTAAAAGTTTTTGAAAATAACGGCTATAATAGGCAACAAGGCCTCAAATCTTTTCTAAGGGCTAGTAAAGGATGAAGGATTAAACCTTCTCATGAAGATGTAATCTCCAGTGTTCAACTTCCCTTTATACACGAGACCACCGATAAGATTTCTCATATTCACAAAAAGAACAAAGTTTATGATACCTTCAAACCCCTTAATACCATTAGAATTTCTCTTAGATATGTCAAATACCCTGTAAACCCTAAATACATGAAAGGGGTCTACTCCATCCCATGTTCTTGTGGGATTCCATACATTGGGGAAACATGTCGCTCCATTAACTAGAGAATCCAAGAACATGCAACATATATTAAACATAACCACTCTCATTCCTCAGCTTTAGCTAAAAATGCAGTGAAATCTAATCATCATGTGTGCATTGAGGATACTCGGACCATCACCAAGGTTAATCATTTCTGTCATAGGAAGCTTTGAGAAGCCATTGAAATTGAAAAGTGTGCCATTAATCTTAACACGGACGATGGTTGGAAGTTAAGTATAAGTTGGATCCTCACCCTCCTTTTGTAAATTGATTTTTTTATATAAATATAAATAAATATAATAATAAATATTTATTATTTTATTATTTTACTTTATATTTCAATATGTATCCACTTTGACCTTCCTATTAAAATATTATCCAATATTTTAGTATAATAATATTTAAATATAATTGATGAATATTATTCATTTTTTAATAATAACACTATTAAACTTATTTTTAATTATATATTTACAAATATTCAATATTCTTATTATATATTATTAATTAATCTAACTAATTTGAATTCGAATATATTTATTAAAAAATATTATTAAATTAAAATAAGATATAACAAAATAATAATAACTTAATTCAACTAATTTTTAACGCCTAATTCCTAACAGATATTTCCTAACAACTAACTCTGGAACCAACTACATCCTCGCTATTTAAACATTCTGATTGACTGATTTTTTCACCTTTGTCCTGAGGATGAACCACATTAGATGGCTTGAAACGTCAATCAAAAAATCATGATGTGATTAATCCGAAAGAATTTATCAAAATAATACAATATGCCTCACTTATTTGATATAAGTATGCTCAAAGTGTAAGCATCTAACAATACATAGATCCACAACATGGACACAACCATCCACATAGAAAGGATCATGTGCATAGATCCACGGCATGGACACAACGATCCAAATAAAAGGGATCATGTGGACAATCATGAATACTTAATAAATCCACACAACTTGGATTTATCATATGAAACCGAGCGTCTTCATCTCTATCTCGACCCAACCAAAGTACAAATCCCACCATGTGAATAGATGTGTTGAAGTCAAACATGGTAGAAGACCACCTAATTATTTGTCAATGATGTGAATCATTAAGAGGAACGAGAGAAACCACCAATAATGACGATGTCTCTCAGGGTACAACAACACAATTCACGAGTGTGAACAAGGAAGCTGAAGTTGAAGACTCATAGAATAATTTGATCGAAGGCCAATGATGTGAACCTATCTTCGAATGAGAAGAACCTGCGATTGAGGCATGCAAGCTCTAAGCTATTGAAAGGGAGTTTCTAGATTATTTTCCTGGATAATGAGCTGGAGTCAAAAGGAAGTGATCAATTCAAGGAGGGCCATAATGTTTCCCACATCATCGACACAAAACATAATATTTTGCAGAGTTGGTAAGAGTGATTCAAGATTGTTTTAGAAAGGTAAAATATGGTATAAGTGGTTTGAAGTGTAGATGGGACTTCTCTTGAACATATAGGTGACACGACTCTAGACTTTGGCAGCATTTGACTCAACATAGGATCAGTGGTCATGATGACAAATGGATATAATCATATGAGAGGAAAAATGATTCCCAAAAATGAAAGTGATGAAGTGAGGATAACCCAAACCTGACACGAGCAGTAGATAAGCATCATTTTTAGGAGTGACGTGATGCCTTTATACAAAATACAATACATGTTGACTTCCATTTTTCCCCACTATTTCTTGTGAGTACCTCATTATCTTTTATCTCAAGCTTGAAGAGGGTAACATATGCTTTTTGTATAAGTTCATCCTTCAGATGAATCCATCCTATTATTTTTAACGTGCCCTAGGAAGGATTATCTCAGTGTCGTCATGGTCACAAGTCCTCCATCGTTTTAGTTTTACAATTTTGACAAAGGGGTAACTCAACATCTTTTTTATGTTTAGACAGTTTGAAAAAGAGGCGAAAATAAAACTACAAATGACCCTTTTCGTATATAGTCTCTTAAGTCTGAAAAGGTAGAAATCATTACTCAAGAGAACCTCTTAGCCATGTTCGACTAAGGCATTCATTTTTCGTAGCTAGTCTATCTCAGTCCAGAAAAAGGTTAAACTTATACTGAGTAGACGTATTTTCATTTAATTTAATGAGTTCTAAAAGACAAGTTCTCAACAATCTTTTCATATTTTGAGAGTCTAAAAAGACCTAAAAGAGGACCCCACCTAGAGGAATGAGTGATATTAAAGGATCAAAACTGATTTCGGTGATGATGGAACTGCTCAAAACATGTAAAGTTCAAAAGGCTCGCTAATAGACCACTCATTGCAGATGTTCCTCAGGCAAGGGTAAAACAACCAAGTGAAAGTGTATGATCAACCAAAGAGATGGTGACGATGGAATGAAAAAATGAAGGCTCATCTGGCAAAAATTGGTTGATAAAAATGGCAATCATGAGAGATAAAGTGGGAATGGCTTCATTTTTAGATAAGCTTGAAACATGGGAAACTATGTGCAAGTGTGAAAAATCTTGGAATGTGTACCAAAAATCCTCACTTAAGTCACTAGGTGGCAAGTGACCCTAACAACAATTTGATGGTTGCTGTCGTTCTAGATCTACAATACAAATGGGAAATCTGCAATAAAAGTAAACAAGATATAGAAAAAATAGCAGTAAAATAATATATCCATCATAATAATCTAATTGGTCGACCATTTTAAATGAATAAATCTTTATTGATAACACCTAGTGAAGGAGATCTATAGATTGGTCAGTAAGTCCTCCTTTGTGGGATGGGTCCTTTGATATCCTTGATGTTTCAGAAATAGAATTCCCTCTCTCAATCATTTGAAAAACCCAAACAAAGCGAAGAACTCAAATGGGAGCTCAAGAAATAACAATAATGTTGTTGATGATAATGATCATGGTGAAGAATGAATGAAAAACCCTCCTTTATATAGCAATGTTTGGAATTAATCTAAAAAATGGAGAATAATAAAATATTATTAACCAAATTCAGATCTAACTACTTGGAATACTTTATTGTATTTTTTTTTTTGTAAGCTCAAGTAGGACCTTTGCTTTTCTATTTAACCATGTAGAAATAAGTATAAACATTTGATGGCCTCAACCCGCCCTGAGGGGAAACTGGGTCTGTTGACCATCTTAAGTCTTTCTAAGCCGACTAGTAGCAAAAAAGAATAAGTCTACATATCCATGCCAAATAAACGATGCTCCCAAACTTAGTAAGCTAATTTCCTATCAACATTGTAAACAATAGGTAAAGAAAAGAGGGCTTGTTCTCAGAGAACTAACAAGGAAAACCATTTTCAAAAACTATAATGATTAATCTACCATGATTTCAGGTGGAGAGTCTTCATCTTTTGTCACAGGAACTATCTTCTTCAGTTGTTGTTGAATATCCTCCAGGTTACTGTCCTACATGAGCATAGTAATCTGGAGATTTTTCATTTCGTGCCTTATATTGGGTATGCCCTGAGCCATCTCTGCCATTTCGACTGCCACCTACTCCATTCCCTTTACCAGTAACCGCTTCAACAACCAATATACATGTAAAGCTTGCTTGTATAAGGTCAGGTGACCCCTGGTGTTGCCTGAGTCAGGGATCAGGTTACCCCAATCTTCCATCTCTGGTTCTGAATCCTCCTGCAATGCATTTTCTTCTAGTTCTTGAATTATCCTACGGATATCGTGGTCGGTTCCTTCATTATAGGCTTTTTCAACCTCTTGCAGCATATGCCTCATGGTTTTTCGTCCTCGTCTCTGACTAACTAGAGAAGGGGGCGTTGATTCCTGTCTTTTGGTTTGTCGGCTTCTTCCTCTGCCCCTACGCCCTCTTCCATGACCTGGGTGACTTGGGTGAGCTACCTTACTCCCTTGTGCAACATCAAAGGTTGTGTTCCCTATAAATTCCCTGCCTCCAGACATATTATCTTTTTTTTCGAGATTCATTCCCTCCTCTTGCTGCTCCTTTTCAATATTTTTGGCCTTCCTTGGCCTTCCTCTCCTGGAGTGGAATTGGTGAGTGTGCTCAGGGGTCTTCTCTTTCTCCCAAACCTTCCGCTCTTCAGTCTCCAACTGCTCCTTATCTGTATCTAGCCGAGAACCCTACATGCACTTGTCCTGACCTGTTCGGCTCCCTACCTTGCTTGATTCAACTCCAGCATTTCTCATTCTCCCTCTCCCTGTCTTTGGTCTGGTAATAATATGGATGAACTGCATGTCCCTTTCCCTTCGTCGTCCTTCTACCATGGCTAACCCTCTTCCCTTCTCCTTAATGTTACTAGGAATTGCAGAGAAGGTAGCAGATGGTTTTATGAATTCATACCTGTCTCCATGACGAGTTGCAGAGAATGCCGACCAGCCTCAAACTCCCTTCGTCCCCTTCCTTTGCGGCATGCTATCTTTAGTTCTGCCTTCTCCTCTCCTTATTAATCTTTTTCCATCTACCGGTCGTCCCATCATCCATTCACCGTCGTTCCTTCCACCTTCTTTCTCCACTTCCTTGTCTCCTCTCCTCCTCGGGATTCTGTCTTTCCTGCAGGTCGTCCTAACGTCCTGTGTGATTATAATGATGTGGGGAGGCCTACATTGCCACCTTCCTGCCTTCATTATACTTCCACACGTCTCCACCTCGTCCACCATGATCGGGGGGGGGAATAATTTATTGTATTTATTTGAGAGGGAAAAGGAATTTAAAATAGTTAAATTCCTTTATTTAGAAATAATTAACAAATAAAATGATTTATTAATTATTTCATGAGAAACAAGAAATATGTGAAATCAAAATAATTATTAAATAGTGATTTAATAATTATTCCTAGAGAAAATTAAATAAATAATGCTTTATCTAATTATTCTCATGGGGAAAATAATTTAATACAAGTGGTTTATTACATGATTTTCCACAGTGAAAGTGATTTACTATGCTAAAATTAAATCCACATGATGTATTTCAATCCACCTAGTTAGAAATGGCTAGGTGATCATTTTTTGGTGATAACAGATTTCCCCCACACATATGATTGTTAGGATCAAATCATATGACTAAAATACATTCTAGATTACACTTCCACAAGACACCAAAGGGGGAGTCTTAGAGAGAGAGAGATCCGAAAAATGTCAAGGATGGACAAATAATGGAGGGGGAAAGACCTACAATATCGATAGAAGTCTCCTATTATGTGGTAGTACATGATCTCAAATGAGGTGGGGGAGGCATACCCATACCCACTGAGATAACTGATACAAATAATAATGGGGATCCCAACAATGTGGGATTTAGCTATAAAGTACATGATACATGATATAGTCGCATCAATGGGCCAGAAAATAATACAACGAATCCCATATACATAATGCACCTGAAAAAGCATAGACCAGGACTAAATACAATAATATTTGAGTACATGAGATATAATTCCCCTCAAAATGACATGGGGATGGGGGATCACAACCAAGGAAGGCCTACTGAACAGGAAAAGAACTCTGAAAATTTGGATGGATCATTTGGAGGAAATATGCAAGCTATGGGCACTACAAGTGGAAGAAACTGAACCCATCAAATCTGCAAAACTACGGTAGAGGCTAGATCAACATATGTGGTCATCCGAGCATGTGGGGTGTTACCTGAAGGACCACCCCTTCATGAGGTATGAAGCATCTCACACACACTTGGGAATCACTGGGACAATTGCCTGGATCACTAAACCGTCAAGCGTATGAATCTCAATCATGTGATAAGGAGTTGATGTCGATCATATGAGAAACAACCAAGTCAAAGGGAAATAAGGAGTCCCTTTTCTAGATCTAAGGCATCGAACAAACATGGAAGCTAGAACTAAGATACACTGCCCTCTAAACTACTCTTTTGGAATAAACGTGTTGAGGTCGACAGAAGAGAGTTCACCAGAGTTAAGGTAATGAGGAATCCTCAACAAAGGCAAGAGGGAATATAGAAAAGTGACTGATGGATTGACACCTGGTGAGCCCCAGTATTGT
The DNA here is from genome assembly GCA_000404065.3 of Pinus taeda. NCBI lineage: Eukaryota > Viridiplantae > Streptophyta > Pinopsida > Pinales > Pinaceae > Pinus > Pinus taeda. Next base: position 57,204 of record APFE031490870.1, on the reverse strand, counting down.
AGCAATAATGCTACAACTCCTGGGGCTTCCTGTCTCTTAATTTTATCAACCCAGTAGTTCGTACAAACTTGGAAGCGGCAGTGCTATATGCACAAGTACTAGCTCTTGTCGCAGCTGTCACTTGGTCAGCTGGCACAAGTCCGCTAGGGCTTAAGCCAACTTCTATGGGCTTACAGAAGAAGCTTTATCAATGATGGACGAAAGCTAGCTCAAAGGAGACTAATCTACTTGACAAAAATGAACTGAAAGCAAATCAAAGCATGTAAGCCTAGAAAACCCTAATTTGACTAGTCTAACTTCTATAATGCAAAGAATGTGAATGAAACTTCTACCAATGCTGCTACTACCTCTAATAAGTGAAAATGCATGGATCTAAACTACTTGCATCATAAAAGACATGTTTTTGTACTTTTTCATTAAGTGGGTGGAATGATTGTGATTTTGTGCTTATAAGGGTTTGGTTGTGCAGCTGGGATGGAGAAGGAAGGAAAACATGGGACAGGTTGGGGAGGCTAGGAGAGGTCCCTAGGGAACCTTAGCATCCATCCACAGAGGTTCCTCACATTCAGAAGCTCAGCAACCGAGTGAGTGGCCTCCTACAGGATGTCTGCAGGGGATCTACAGATACTCAGAGGTTCTACAGGATAGTCCGTAAGTCTTTCCTATCAGGATGTTCTGTGCAATTCTACAGGATGATTGGCCGTGGAGGTTTTGGGAGATGATGGAGTGTTGGAGTGGTGTGGGAGGCTAAGTGAGATGGAGATGGACCTGATGATGGCTCAGGAGCTGGAAAATTAGATGAAGGAATAGGATGGGAAATGAGTGTAGGGAGTAGGTTGGAAGATAAAGGGCTATGTCAACGAAAGTTGAAGGAGATGGAGCTATGTGGGAAATGGGAGGTTTGGAGGGTAAATGAGTGAGACAGAGGTTAAATAGGACTTGAGGATAGATCAAGAAGAAGAAGAATAAAATGGTTTGAGAAGGAGCAATGCAAATGAAACAAATGACTTATGCATCAAAACGAGAAATTCATTAACCTATGATGATTGTGCCATGAAACCTATGAACAGAAATGGAAAACAAGAAATGAAACCTATGTGAAACAATTATGAAACTAAGTATTTATAAACCCAAACATGCATCCAAACTGATATCAAGTTCTGCAAATGAGATTCAAACACTAGTGATTGCATGGTGAAGCAAAGAAAGTGTTTTTGTTGGCAGCAAGGTTACATTGGTCCCAGCTCATGATTCCACTGAAGGGGAGGTGAGATCCAAAGTATTTGGTAGCCTTTTTTCTGAATATATTCCCTGTGATTAACCTATCGAGCAAATCTGAACATTAAAAACCTTTTCTAATCATCAAAAGAAACCTAAACAACAACACATCATTTAAATCCAATTAGCAGATTTTATTATGAGAATGCAGCAAAGACACATAAATATAAACAAGGGAGGTACTGGGCGCTTGAGATGGGCCCAACCCCAAGAACTACAGCCTCCCAAGAGAGATTTAGATCTGGTGCAAAGCTGGATCCATCTTTATAAACCAAGAATGAAAAGTTACATCAAAACTGTCCACAAGGAGAGCTTGAGAAAGAGCTGAAAGCAAAACTAATCCATGGCCTACAAATCGAATTACAAACTAGCTAACTAATGGCTAAAACAAAATGACTAACTAGCTACAAAAATGATTAACCACTAGCTAACCAAAAAATGACTAACTCCTAGCTATCTACTGGCTAACCAAAATGAGGCCCCAAGCCTTCTTATTTATACAATTTGAGGACCCAACAGTCCTCCTAAAAGTTAGGGACTTGGCTGCCCAAGACTTGTAGTTAACAGCAGTCCAACTTGACTTGCTTGGCTGCCCTTGTGCTCATTGATTTGGTGGCCTTTGAACTCCGAGCTGATGGTGGAGAATTCGAGGTAAGGACCCATAAATGAGGGGGACACCTTCCTACAAATCCTCTAGCTTGTTCTCCCACGAATTTGGCTGCCAAGTGCTCATTAAGACCTTCAATTTTGTCTCCAAGTGGACCAACAAGGCTACACAAAGCACCCATTAGACTTGTTGGCATAATGACTAACCAAATTCACTCTATTAACATAAAAATAATAAAAAACATGCAATAAACAAATGAGAATGGTGGACTAAGCCAAGTTAGGAAGTTGAATGAGCCCAAATAATTGTACATTTTTGGGGCTCATCACACACCTCGGTGACAATTTTGGTTATCAAGCAGCCAATGTGCTTGGTGCATGATGGGTGTATGTGGCTAGAGGAGCTAATACCATCATGGATATATTGATTCACCGAATAACAATATTTTCATATACATGCGAGAATCTAGCCATGATATTTGGCAGAAAAGGTGGCAAACAGGCTCTCATAGAATCTATGAAGGAGAAATTTAAATTGGTGAAGAAATCGCGCAGATACGCTATATCCAACATCTGCGACCCTGTTGTAAAGGTAGCCATGTAGATACTAGCAGGGAAGGCGATGAAGAAGTGTCGCACATATGACGTGTCAGCACCTATCATCTTGCTAGCAGCTCAGTGCACTGAAGGATTCTAGCTCAACTAGTTGGAATACCTCTACAAAGAGTTCATGGCAAACTGCCACGAAGCACAAGAACTTCTTGTGGTCAAACTACCTCCATGTGGCTCTTGCTGTCAATTGTGCTAGTAGCATGGGAGCTTCCAGAATATAGCTAGTTCCCTTCGGTCATGCCAGACCTCCCAGAAGCAGCGAAATGTGCTTCGTTTTGGGCGACCAAGGATGCACAGCAAGTTAAGGACAACAAGATCTTCTGGATCTTAATGGAAATGAACATCCACATGGCTAACAATCACAAACCACATTTTTCACCTACGGTGTATGCCAACCTGCAGGGCTACACTGAATTTAAAGCAAACTTCCATCAGGGCGCTAAAGGACCCTACATAGAAATGGTATGACTTGCCTTATCTGGCAATGGATTATGCCATTGATGTGGTGCTTGATCAATGGCTGGCAAAGTGGAACGCTACCACAGACTTGGCGATGGGTGGGAGCAAGTCTGCCACATAGAATAAAAAGGATGATTCCAAGCTTAATATGACATAGCTGGCCGAGAAGAGACAAAAGGAGGCCGCTGGTAAGGCCCAAGCAGAGCACAAGGTCGTGCAGTAGACAGGGAAGTAGGCTGGTGGGACAGAGCAGGGCTATGACAAAGACACCAAGTTGACTTCACCTGAGATATGAGAGGAAACAAAACAACATGACGCAAACCCTCAAGAGACGTCCGACTGCATCAATCACCTAAGGGAGCTGGAGAAAGGAGGGTCCAAGGAGAAATCAAAGGCGACCAAGACATCACTAGATCCTATCACACTAATAGAGGGCGACTTGCATGATATCAGTGACACAGTGAGGGATGTCACCGCGAAGGCCCTGCAAAAATTTGAGTAGTAACAACAGATCATCTTGGTGGCTATCCAAACAAGGTTGCAGGAGCCGCAGACCCGCGCATCGCAGGCTGGCACGGTGCCTAGCAGCCTAGCTATTGGCACTTCAGAGGTTGTCAGCACCTTAAAGGAAGTAGGGCTGAACCTGACAGCACTCCCACAAGAAATGCTCCACCTCTTGCAGGATGGAGTGATTTTAGAGCTAAGGACCCAAGAGCATCATGCGCTCCAGGTGATCAATGAACAGTGGATCAACAACGAGCAGATGGCACTATAGAGAGATGTTTTCATTGCCACTAAGACCAAGGCAACCAATCAGAGCAAGCATATTATGCAGGTTGTCGAGGAGGCATGCTGAATGGTCCCAGAGTTGGCCATTTCGAAGGAGGCACCAGTCGAGGTCCACATCCACAAGCTTGCCACAGTGGTGTGTGACACTCGTACTAAGATGGTACGTATTTAGTTGGAGTTGAACTTGAAAATCATAGAGTTATAGTTGAAGGCCCAACCTTCAACTCTGCCAGAAGTGAATGAGCAGTGGGCGACTATTGTCACATAAGAAGTAGCAGTGGTGGATAGTGTAATAGCATACTGCATGAAATTGTTTGAGCAGTCATTTGAGGTCTTGACTAGCTTTCAGGAGGACCCCAATGTACAATGGCTAGAGATGGAAGCTCATCACCTAGATCAGTGCTATGATGAATTAAGGGCACAACATGAACCGTCGCACTAACACAGGGACTAGACAAGTGACAGGAGGCCAAGTAGGTGAACGAACAGGTAGATGCAACGCTACACAAGGAAGCAGTGCTGAAGGCAATACTAAATCCCTGGTTGGATGAGGCTTACACAGTGACAGGATCTATCAAAGGCAAGCTTCCAACTCTGTAAGTGACACAGCAAAAGCTTTAGGCTGACAGCGTAGGAGTAGTAACTGAGCAGATGGTTGAAGATGCGAAGCAGGAGGCAGCTCAGTGCACTTCCAAGGTTGCGGTCATATGGGTCAAGCTATAAGGGCTTCACACAAAGATCTTCGTGCTTGCTAAGTGACTTGAGGGTGAGTCACGATGTTTGTGTTGGGGGCCTGTTGGGAACGGGATCCCCCAAAGGATAGTTTTGGGTCTAAAAGCTGATGCTTTTGTCAAATTTTGTAATAAACTTGTAAAGACTCCACTTTTTGTGGTTGCGGAGCGCGAAGGTGTCATAAGTCATAAAGGGTTGTCTGCCCTTAGTTTTGTAAAGAAAAGTCAGTTGTAAAAGACCTACTCATGGTCTGTGGACCATCGGATTATATGAAAAGAACTCAGCTCTAAGTAGTTTTAGGGGAACATAATGAAGAAAATAGTCATAGCTCTAAAGTAAGAAGTCTAATATTCAGGTTGTAGCATAGGTAGAGGCTCTGTAGCTGAATGCACAGAGGCCTAGGGTGGAATTCTGCAGCTGAGTGTGTAGACCCCTACAATTATGTGCGCTGGGTGGATAGAGTCTGTAATCGCTTGAAGATATCAATAAAGAGAAGTATTCTGCAAATTCTATGTCTTTGTTCCAATTAATGCATCTTGTCATATTATGTATGAATTTCCTTTATAATTCTTATGTGATGCATGAATGTATATAATTATGTTGGATAACTAAACACAAATAAGAATATCTACTTATGCAATGCTCACTATGATTATCTAATAAGATAAGTAAGACACTTATACAAGTTTGGAAATCTGCACGGTACCCTGCACTAGCAGCGTGAAAGTATCTGAATCGAAGGTTAGGGCTGCGCAAACGTCAGTCATACCCTTTCACGGAGGTATTGAAGGGAGGAATAAAGGGTGAGGTAGATGGAGCCCTAGAACTAAGGGACCTGTGTGAAGGCAAGAATAGAAGGAATAAAATGACATCACGACCATCTGAGGATGCTGAAACATGGTTCCAACATCCCCCCATACTACTTCGGGTGAGACTTCGGTCCGCGCTCTGTAGACTGATGCCAAAAGGGCTAGTAGTTTAGGGATTTGTTTGGCTAACTAATGTTGAACCTGGGTCAAGCCCCAACAAGCCAACAATGGTTCTCTATTGATCTGAATATCTTATGCTTGGAATACATTTTAACTTGTGACAATACTGCCCTTATTTCTTCTTCAAGGTGAAAACAATATAAATTCTCAAAATGGTCACTAAATTGGACTTGAATTCCAATGGTTATACCACTATATCCTCCATGGAAAGGGGACTTGATGTGAGTGGTTTTGGGTAAATTAGATGAGCATTGTATATACACATAGCTTAGAATTTGGTACATATGAGAAATTTGTAATTGAATTAATGAATGAGATTCAAATCCAGTGGTCATTCTATTATGGATTTGTACATTGCTGGGAGATGAGAGATCCTATCTTCTTTTCTCCTTAAGTTTGAACCTTGATCAAGTCCTTTTTTAGCATACCAATAGGATAGGAACCATTCTATAAATGTATGATGATGTAAATAACACAAACATATACAACTATATACTTTGAAAATTATTTTCCTTCGATTGTTCTTTGTACGACTGAGTTGGGTCAAGACTACTTTTAACATTGAAAAGTTCATATAAATTACACTACAAGCCTAAGATGTTTGGTTTGCTTCACTTCCAAAAAAAAATTCATGTTAACATGACATAATTTATGTATCCACCAACTAACATTGCATTTGTAAAGAATCTCCTATATATATATATATATATATATATATATATTAATCTTGTGTTGGTGAAACTCAGTATTAAAATTTCCCTTAAACAAATATTTTGGTTTAGCATGTGCATACCCACAGTTCTTGCTCCCTAGTCTTTACCCAAAAAGAAAGAGGTTGAAGTAATCTAATGAAAATATTCATTCGATAATGGAAGGCATTGTGTGCACTTAACATGGGCAAGTTGTTTCCTATTTAATCATAGCTTATTATTAATATGTGTCTGTAGAATCACTATAAAATGGTTGATCAACATATAACATAAAGCTCTCAAGTTTTAGTTTTTGAAGATAAGGGTTAAAATATTTACTTCATTCTTATTAGACACTCACTCAATTGTTATTACAAAACCACATTCTTCTTTAATTCTGCACTGGGAACTTAGGGCATTTATAGAAACACTATTTTCAATGTCAATGATCACGGTATGAGAGAAGTTTGCAGTGTTAACGTAAATATTCATCACAAACGTATATTATTGACATGTAAATGCAAGGGAGATATAAGAATTTTTAAACTAAGAAAACATCACTTTATAGGTGAAAAGAAACTATTAACAAATGGATTATGTACTTCCAATTCCATATAAGTGATGGTCGAATTTCATTAAAATGTTTCTACAAATTGTATTCATATATTTCTTCTTTGGTAAAGTGTCCTTCTTTCTAGCAAGAATGTTTTCATTGTGTCATGTCAAATCTACCTAGGTATTTTCATCAATCACATTTTGAGATACATATTGCTATATTCGACAGAGCTAGTTTGAAAAACATATAACACCACAACCCAAAAAAGGAGGAGGCCTTGAAATTCCTAGGTTAGAGAAGAAAATCATTTTAAACAACACTGTTAGGATTTGACAAAGTCTCCTAGGTGTTTTTGTAAAAAAGGGTTTCCAATTCTGTTAGGACTGAGGAGAGTCACAACTATGTGCTTTAGTTTATTTCTATTAGAGACTATGCTTCAAGTTTATGGTCCCTATACCATTTTAGCCTCTCCAAATTATGCTTTATTTTCTAAGACTAATGATGCAATAATAGAGGGAATATCTAGCTAAAAAAAAATTGTATCTCAGCACATTGCATATCATACAGTCCCTATGGATGCAGTTGGAGGTACAAAGAAGGTCAAGCAAACCGCTAGAGTTAAGGGTTATAATTCCCATCTTGGCTTTCATTCATTGTAAATGACTCTTCTATGCTATATAGAAGTATGAAATTAAAATGTCATGTTGATTGTGTACCTCTCTTTTGAGCATGTCCATAGACACTTGCAACTTCATATGGAAGCATAGAGAAACTTTTTGTAGTCAATTCTAGAGAAAGTAGGGAAACTCTTGAAAGTTAAAACTTGGGGTCAATTGGATTGGAAGTTTCTTGTTCAATTTTTTTTGAGAAGGACTCAAGATTGAAAAGTGATTTTTTTAAATCTTCAATTTCTAATTTGAACTTCCCTACTTTGACTAAAATATCAGGTCTATTTCCAGAATATAAAATGTTTGGTCAATAATTCTAGGTTCTAGACTGGTTTGGACATATTTCCCTCACTTCTAATGAGATTTCAACAAATATTCCTACAAAAAAAGGTCAAGATATGAATATGTCATACAATAGTGCAATTTTTGTAGAAAGAAATGAAAAAAGGTACGAGGTTGCAAGAATTTTCAGGAGAATAAAGTAAAGTATTTCTTCTCCTATTTTAAGGACCAAGGACTCTTTGACCATTTTGAATGAGAAGGTTACTAGTGACATAGTACAAGCATAATAAAATAACAACCATTTATATGGGAAGAAAAGGAAGCATGTCAATGAATGGAGTGCTTGTTCTTCAATCCATGCCAACAATATTAGCCTTTTCTAGTGCTCTGTATTTGCATAAAAATGGTTAGCCTTTTCTAATGCTCTATTTGTGCATGAAAATATTCAAATGCATGAGGCAACCAAATTTTATATGAATTAAGATAAAACATGTTCCAACAGAGTAATATATTGTCAAACTGGTTACGGAATTGAACTTGAATTCCAATGGTTATACCACTGTATCCTCCAAGGAATGGGGACTTGATATGAATGGGTTTGGATGGAGCATATGAGTCTTTGGCACATATGAGCACGTAGTGGTTGCATTCATGAATGAGGATTAGAGCCAATAGCCATTGTATTATGGCTTTATAGATTGCTTAGGTATGAGAAATCCTTTCGTCTTTTTCCCTTGAGTTTTAATCTCCATCAAGACCTCTACTAGGGTATCAATAAGATACGTGGAATTCTACATTATATAGGTGATGATGTAGATAATGCACTTATACAACTACATGTTCTAGAAATTATTTGGCTTCAATTGTTCTTTGTGCCACTAAGTTTGGTCAGTGCCACTTTTAACATTGCAAAGTTCATATAAATTATAATTCATGCCTAATATGTTTTGTTTGGTCCATTTTTCAAGAAACCATTCATGTTATCATGCCAAAAATTATCTATGCACTGAGTAATATTGTATTTATAAAGAAGATCTTGTATTTTATTTTAATCTCGTGGTGGTGAAATTCAAGCTTCAAATTATCTTTGTGTTGGTCGAACTCAAGATTCAAATTTTTGATAAACAAATATTTTGGTTTACCAACACACTAGTCTCTATCCCCTAGATTTAAGTAAAGAGAAATAGCTCAACGTGACGTAATGAAAATTTTGATTCGATAATGTAAGGCATTATGAGTACTTAACATGGGTGGACTGTTGACTTGCGTATTCCTATTTAATTAAATTATAGCTCATTATTAGTCTATGGCTACAGAGTCATTATAAAAAAGGTTGACCAATAGATAAGATGAATTTCTCAAATTTGATTTGGTGAAACATGGGGCTCAAAACCTCACTTCATGCTTATCAAACACCCAGTCCATATTTATTAGGCACCCACATTCTCCTCTATGTTTGCACCTGCATTTCCAACTTATGTCATTTATGTGAACTCTCTTGACAATGCCACCAATCATTGTACAAGAGAAGTGTGCAAGGTTAGCAGGAATACTCATCATGGATGGATATGACTGCCATGTAAGGAAAGGAGATAGGTAGAAGAATATGCGCCACTGAGAAAAAAATCAGTTTATATGGCAGAATAAACTATTAACAGTTGCATTCTATAGTTCATGTTGCATATAAGTGATGGTGGTAGCACAAAAATATCAGGGAAAATGTCTTGGAGTAAACACAAAAATATCACTTCTTGAAAAACACCTAAAAAAAGGAGGTATGATATGTGACTCAAGGTGGGCATTGCACTATCTTCTCCAGTGCACTTTTCAACTAATGCTGAAACATATGCTTGCATTTCCTTTTACACCAAAAATATTTGATACACCACTTTCTCCATTTGTTTTGAAATGATAAATGTACATAATTCTTTTTGGAGTCAAAAGTGATAAACTCACCTCCAAGTAGATACTTATCTAAATAAGCTTGCCAACAAGTTCAAACCAATAATAAATTTAAATTTAAAACCTTAAATAAAATTACAATATCCCAACAACACTTTTGCATACCTAAGAATTGTTCAATGAAGGGACAAATTGATCAACAAAGACTTGTAACTCATTCACCTACCCACCAAGACTTGTAAAAGGACAATTATGGATTTTTCCTACCATTTTCAAGAGAAAATAAGTTTGCACAGATACAATGAATAAAAAATCAAGAAGTTGTTGCGAAGGAAAAAGAAATAGGTATAGTTATTGGATTCAATAGCAATCTATTCTTAGTAATGCTCCAAATAGCTAACCAAAACATGGTCATTTACAACACATCTACGTTATGCTGCCACATCCACGTATAGATAACATGTTGTTGGGATGGAAATCCCATGCTCTCTGTTGCACCGGCATTTACCATGTAAAAATAGCTAAGCAATATGTAAAATATTAGGATATGACTACAAGATAACCTTGAAATATTCAAATATTGTGGATAACAAAAATATTCAATTCATGGAAGGCAATAGAAAATAATCAAAATTTTACATAATATACCTTCTAATATAATAATCATTATTGAAAAACATAAAGTCAAATTTAAATTTGAGAAGATACACCAATACCAGTAGTGAAGAGAGATCTTCTCTTGAGATGGCCAATAATAGACTTCTTGTAACTATTTTAGAAGAAAGGCATGACTTGATTATAGCCAGCATTTCCTCATAGTCTTCTATCATTTATTTGAATAAGCCCTTGATCCATCCTAGATGCAACTCCAGAGAGGTCTAGATATAGCTCAACGAACCCTTCAAATTTGGTAGAAATGATAAATATTACAAAAGGTGAGGATAAGGCTAAAAACAATATTCCTTGGAGGTATTTTGAATATATATAGATTTCTTTCAGAAGAGCCCAGAACAAAGGCTTAAATGAGCATGAGATTATTCTAGAAACCATAGAGAGATAACACAATAATGTCCTACAACTTCAGTCAAAATAATCCCAAATTTTGTCCACATAGATGCCATTGAAAATACTTAGGTCACATACTATTGAGGTCTACCAAGAAGAGGGCCCAAATAGGTCCCAGAATAGGCCTAAAATTAATACAATAATGCCTTAGACACGTGGGGGTATCAGAAAGGTAGAGAATGGCCTCAGGAAAGGGCTAGTATATGCCTTAAATGAGCCAAAAGGAATTGCAAGATAGATACGAATTAGCCTCATAAAATAAATCATTTCATAATGACCCAAGATCATTTCAAATTGATTCAAAAGTTCCCAGTAACAAGTGTCCGAACTACATGACATTCAAAGTGTGATATTCAAATTGATTTAGAAGTTCCCTTTCAAAGTGCTTATGTAGTTCATATCATTTATTGCAAGAATTCAATAATTCTAAAAGTTTACTAGCCATCTTGGAGATTCTAGGATAATGGAGAGACCAATAAGCAACAAAAAATTGTGAACTAGCTCTGCATCACCTCCCATTGACAATCTACCTCACTCAACAACGCATATTTTTTTCTTCTAGTTATGCTCTTGGGAGAGATCATAGGTATATTTTGTATGAAATTTTGTGAAAAGTTGCTAACAAGTGGCCTGATTTTCCTTTTTGGAGGTGATATGTCATGCTATAAGCACTTTTCTATGTATTTTCCTTTTCCAAGCCATGAAATATAAACTTATGCATTCTTTCTTTGGAAAAATAAAATCAATTAAAATTTGCATACCATTGACCCTATCAAATTCTTGTCAATCCAAAAGTTGCAAAAAATCAGATACCACTCATCTTAAAGTAGCCCTTGGATCATACGCACACATTTCAAGGCCCATCAAACACATATATATATCAATGTAGGCAAAAATAAGAAAGCAAAGTGCCATCACCCTTCCAATCTTCCAGAAGCACATATCTCAATAAAGTTGCAAACAATTTCAAAACAAACTACCATCACATGTCCAAAATCCTTTACAGATAGTGATTAATGTTAGTGTTGCTTAGTGAAATCACTGAAAGGAAATGCCCAAAAGATGATTGAGGACTCAATTTTCAATAATAACCAAGTGAAATTTAATTGTTGTAGACCCCATGTGTATGGCCAAAATATAAATACTTCCAAAAAGACTCTGATGGCACATTTGAACTATAGACTCTGATTTATATGTCCAATTTAAAAAATAGGAAAGCCAACTACCATATAAACATTCAAAATAAAATGCACTTCATGTGTTAGACATTTCTCTTGTGCAAACTTGTTGACTTGAGTGAGCAGAAAGCATCCCGACTGAAGCTCGTGCCATCGAATCCTTGATATCCTTTCTAGCAAGTGAACCATTAATCTAAAAATTCAAGGAAAATGTTGACATTAGTGAAAGGAACCACATACTTATCCGCAAAACATATTCATGAAAAAGGAACCACATCTTTTTGTTTTTCATGATTAAATGGACCAACTTCAGAGGAACCACAATGGAAGGCATCCAACACAAGTGTTGAGGTAAGGGGTACCCTTATCTCCAAATTGTATATATGTGTTGAGGTAAGGAGTACATATAGTTATATAGGTATGCAATTCTATTATTTTTATGGAGGAAATACCAAATTAATGTTTGAATGAAGCACAACAACAAAAGGATGAATGGCTAGTGAAAGAAACTTACACCAAAAAGCAGTTAGCAAAAAAAGGTTGAGTTATCTCGAACATTGATCATTTGAACTATTCACTAGACCTAAAACCACGAAGTACAAAATTTACATCAGATTCATACCAAAAAATCAACAAAAATACAACCAATAATTATTTATAAATGATCCAACATATGGAAATACATAAGGAAAGAGAAAGTAGAATGTTTTGAAAATCTACCTTGTTCAAATTTTCCACAAAATCTAAAAAAACTTTGTAATCACTTTCTTCTAATTTGTATGTATCATTCATAGCATTGTATGATAAGTTTTTAATTTCTATAACATATTCAATTTGTTCAAATCATACTTATACATGTTTTGCCCCTTTATTCTACTATACCAACATAATTGAAGCTTGATGCCTTCTAATCTATCCAAAAGGTCAATGTCATTATGGTAATAAAACACCCTATTACCATCCTTCTTCATTATTATTTGAACCCTTCCAATGTACCATGTTCCACAAGAAACAACTTGTTTTGTACTTCGAGGAAGACCTTTTCTTGGAGTACATTCAATGGGGGGAATTGAGTTTCTTTCAAACAACACCCCACAATCTGATCCAATTCCAAAGCCAATTGAAACACCCTTTTGTGGAGCCTTCCCATCTCACCTAAAGTAGACCCCATTTCTCACTTTCATCAACCTAACTTTGGATAATTCGGATATCCATTGAAGTGACTAACTAAACAAGATTTAAACATATCCTTACCATCAAGATCCACCACTAGCTTTATCATTTTGCTTCCATTTTCATCAATGGAATCTAAATTTTCATCCAAATCATGTGTCCACTCACTTTCCATTATTTACAATTCACTTTCATTGTGTACCAATGATGATGAATATTGGAATATAGAGTTGGAACAAAACGGTGGAGAATCATCAACTACTTCATCCACAATTTGGAATCTAATTTTGATCATATGTCCATGTTTTAACCCACCAAGTAGATTGATTGTAATTTTATGGTTTCATTCCAAGAGTTTATAAAATGTCTTGTGCATCCTTCAATCCAATCTTAAGGTCTTCTATAATTTTAGCATCTATGGATATTAAATCATATTGCGACAATATGTCAATGTTTTGTATTGTTTCTTGGTGTAATCTATTCCAAAATCTTTCTTGCTTCTTATGAGATTTATTAAAATGAATCCCTTGAGGATTTGATTCTTCTTTAGAAACTCTATTAAGGGTTCCAACAACATGAAGCAAGTCAGTGAAATCATAGGCCCTCTCCACTCCAACCATCCCACCAGCTTTGCTAAAGAAGTTCTCACTTACATCTAACCCATTCAGGTGCAAAACACATGGAAAGTTAGAGTAATGATATTGAAACAATCTCATCAACAAAACTACAAAATGGCAAGAAATTTTCACATCTTGATATGCCTCTCTGTTGATGAAATTTATGTTGACATTAGTATGAGATTGTTTCTATACCCAACATAACCATAATGTGAAGAAATCATGAACTAATGAATCATTTCGCACCCTTTCCCAAAGGCTCAAAATATGAGACATAAACATGTCAATGTAGTGAGCAACAATCATTAGATAAGTCTTTGTAGCTAGTGTCCTCTTTGACTTTCCAAATGTACAACCTTCTCGACACTTGACCATGCCAATGATAGAATTCTCCTCACCAGTAGAAATTTATAAAACAACTCCATCTATTTTTGCACATAAACAAATGAAAAAAATAAGTAAAATTCCACAAGCATATTGGTTTATTATAAAACAAAGAGAAAGGAAGCAAGGTATGAAATTTCAATTTAAAGCTCCAAAAAAAATGAAGAAATATTACTATTTGGATGACACACCTTGCTTCAAAATGTACTATCAGTGGATTCCTCAAATGGAACTGAAACCGTAAATAAAACAGATTACTAAAACAAAATTGAGAGTTGATTTATTGTTGCACCAGATTTCAAAAAAACATTGTACAACTATTTTTAATTCATAATCTTAACATGATTTGTAACCAGAATTTCAAGTGCTTTTCTAAAAATTCCCATCATTAAGTTAGATAGGCCAAACCTCTGTGCATCTCAAAATTGTTTCAACCATGTAAATACCTGTTAAAATTGGTAGCTAGGGCCAAATTCCATTTTGGACAACTCTTATGGGGAATATTATTGTAGGATTATTGCAGCTTCTATGACAACCAAGTCTTAGCCAGCCATGACGCTCAGAAAACTATTTGGATGAAGTTTAGCTCCTATGGTGTACTAAACATTTTTGACATATTTCAAAATTTGTATCAGGAAAAAATAATTTTTGAAAATTTGAAGATATACTCTGGATTTCTAAAATATTTCAAAATCCAAATTTGAAAAAGAGAATTTTTGAAAATTTGATGGTTTAATTTAAAGTTCTCAAACATTTCAAGATCTGCACTTACTCAGATAAATGCCTTCTCCAAAATTTAAAATTATAATTATTCTAAATAGTTTTTCCATAATTGACAAATTTATAGTTGAATATTTTATATGTGTTAAGGTTTAATAGATATGTATCTTATGGTTTGATAGATGTGTATCCTAAAAAATATTTACCCTGGTTTTTTGGCAAGAACCATCTCTATAAAACTGTAAAGACATTCTCATCCATATGGAGTGATGTAAAGGCAAGGCCAAGGCCAAGACTATGATTTAATGATTAATGTTAATAATATTGAACAGATTCCTATATAAAGCCCTCGCTTTGAGTATGCTGGCAGAGTGATAATGCAAACTTATGAGTCACAATTCTCGTGAAAATTCTGTTTCAAAGAATACTAATGAAAATAAATTATGTTTCAAAGAATACTTAAAAAAAAAATTGGATTCTGTAATTGAGATAACATATACTTTAAAAAAATTACCTTTCCAAAAAGTGAATTTAAGGATTTTAAAACGATTTCAGATGCTTAACATGGTTGGAAGGTGCAGGGACAAGTGTATACTTGACAGGTGGAGGTGAAGGTGGAGGGTTGGAAGGAGGTGGATGTGGAGGTGTAGGTGGAGGTAGAATTCAGATTGCTCCATGGAAATTAATAAAGAAAATATATACAAAGAAAATGAAAGGATGAAATAAAAGCTGAAAGAAAAGCTGCAAGCTCCTGAAACCACCATTGAGGAACTCCAAAATTATGTTTCGTCACTAGATAGATAGACAAAATAAATATCCATGGAAATGGAAACACTAAAGATACAACTCGCAAATGAGACTAAACAGGGACAAGAATTTGCAAGGGAAATTCCCTCTCTCAAAGTAGAGCGAGATAACATTAAACTAGAAGTTGAACAACTCAAGGGTTTAGGACAAGGCAGTCAAAATATTAAAGCTAAAAATAAAGCATCAAATGAGATGGATAATGCCAAGCGTATCAGAGAGGAGCTCGAGCAAGAGATAGACTATGAGAAACATGTTAATATAAATCTCAATTTGCAGCTATAGCATACATAAGAATTAAATTTCGAGCTTCTTCTAGAAGTTCAAGATTTAGAAGTGTTATTAAAGAAGAAAAGTAAAGAGATTGAGGAGATCTCTAGCAGATCCTATGATGTTTCAAAATCTAGTGAAGATAATAAAGGAAGGCAAATTGATGATATTGAAATGGAGTAGCAACAAACACTATCATCTTCAAAGAAAAAAATCAGAGAGATTACTAACAAATTATCCACAATAATAGTGGAAGAAGCTTACAGTTCATGTGAGGCAACATGGAGACTTTAGAGAAATATTTTTAAGAGGCTGAAAAATAAAGTAGAAAATTGATTTGAAACTTAAAAAAATGAAATAGATACAAGAAACAAAAGAATAGCTGAGCTTGAATATCATATGCATAATTCATCCAAGACAATCCATCTTTCAAAAACAAGAAGATAATCTAGAATCCCAAAAATAAAATGTCAAAAACCTTACGCTTGAATTAAAATGGGATTAAAGGTTGGACTACAACCACCCATTCAAGAAAAATGCTATATGTGATATACAGGCTTTGCAAGATAAGATTTTGCAGCTTGATGAAGTACATGTTGAATTGGAAAACATGAACAGGAAATTAGAGCAACAAACTAGAATATATAAGCCTGACATTGTAGACTTAGAATCTCATCTTGCAATGGTTGATGTGGAAGCCCAAGAACTTACACAAACTAACCAACATCTGGAAGAAAAACATGAAACTTTGGAGGAAGAAAGCCTTGAGTTGCAAAATTGCCTCCATGCAAGCCAAGAAGTTGGCAAGCTAGCATGGGAGCAAATTGGGGACCTAATGGAAGAAATGTCATTATACTCAGGAAACACTAAATTTGACAACGGAATAAGGGAAATCTTAGATAAGAAAACTTATGAAGTAGAGGGTGCAGACAAAACAATGGTAGCACACAACTACATCTACAGGAGAAAAATGATCAACTTCTTAAGAGAATTTCTGACCTTGAGACAACTAAATCATGATGAAGAAAAAAGTGGATCTCAAGAAACAGAAAAAGAAAGAAGAGAGGAATTGATGAGAATGGAGAGGAAGCTTGCATCAACTCTTGAAATAGAGGAAAATATTATTGAAATCTCTAGAGAGTTTGAAGAATACAAAAAAGAATGGGACTATTTGGTAAAAGAGATGGATCAATTAGAGCATGAATTTGAAGCACTAAAATAGGAGCATGAGAAGTGTTCACATAAAAAAATTGGACGAACAACTGCAAGAAGAATTACAAAATCTCAGAGATGAGCATGCAACTTCTTTTTCAATACAGCAGGAAATAGATACAAAGACAACAAAGTTTGTAGCAGATTTGGATGCATTGTTGCAATCTAAAAGGGAACAAGAACAATGGGTCAAAAGGGAAGAAGAAGCACTAAGAATGACTCGATGGAATAATTCTACTACAAAAGAATGAATTCAAGAAGAATTAAGAGGATTTCTCAACATATGTCATCAACATTCGATGCTAATGAGAAACTAGCAACACAAGCACTTAAAGAAGTTTCTTAATTCTGCCTACAGGAAACCAATATGCAAGAATCACTAAGAAAGGCTAAAGAAGAGATTGCATCTATGAAAAAGAAATATCTGGACAATCTGGAAGAACTTATGAACCCAGTTAGGTCTCTCAAGGAAAGAGAGTGAATCATTGTTATCAAATATACAAAACACATTGGATGAGATTGAGAAACAAGTGAAGAATGAACTTAATTATAGGAGTCAGATTGAAGAATTGACTCTGAAGCTAGCCACATTACAAACAAAAGTCCAAACGCTTATGAATGAAAAGAGTGAACTTACTCAAAAGAGCTTAGACATTACAAGAAAATTTGATAAATTTAGAGGTATAATTGAAGGAACAAAAATGTTACAAGGATGATCAAGAAACAATAATTGCATCTCTTGAGTCCAAATTAAAGGAGCAAACCATTACTAGATGGAACTCCAAGTAAAAATATCCACATAGACTATTGTACCTAGCCCAATGGGATATTAACCAGGTGTATACCGGCATGGAACTTGCTAATGACCAAAAACATTGGAAACAACCCGTTGAGCTAACCCCTTGGGTCATTTTAGAATTAAATATAACAACTAACTACAAAAAAACTGAAATTTTCCATTTTGATTGCTTTATCAATATTTTCCACAATTCACTCTAATTTATTTTTATGAGAATATATTTCATCTTACTAGAAGATATGCTAGTTTGAAAAATGTATACTTATTAATATCTTGAATTAATATCTCTCTAATGAAAAAAATCTTCCTGATTCATCTTATCAGTCTAGCAGACACCAATGGCAAAAATGGCATATAAAGAGGAATTGGATGCATATGACATTAATTACATCTTATCATTCTGAGTAAATAATTATAGCTAAAGGGATTATGAAATACACCCAACTACCCACCAATGACTATAAAGGGGCTAATCATTGGTGTAGAAGAGTCAATGGACACGCAAGATTTTGCACCAACTCTGTTTGCTACAATAACTTCCCTAGACAGTGCTAATGGAAATGGCTTATGAAAAGAGCTACCAACATAGTCACCAACAGGAGATAAATTAGATGCAATAACTTCCCTTGAGATAGAGGAGGATGAAGGTGAATCATAAAGAGAGCCTGATATATTCATCTATAGAAAAATAGACCTACTTAGGGGAAAAATTCTAGACCGAGACGATGTAGAGCAGGATGATGCAACTGCTACTGAAAATGATGATTGTGACTAGAACTAACGCTCAAAAAACTTATGCGAGAAAATAAAAAGAAACCCATTGTGATGTTCCTCTAGCCGAGGTTTCATAATGTTGGTGTTCAAAAAAATGGATACTACTCTCTCTCTCTCTAGGTGAGCATATTTCTCTTGGATGTTGAGTGTTATTGTTTCAACTATTGGGACAATGTTATCTCCTTAGACCTATGTTGTGAAAATTCTATGGAAATAGTGATTTTATCCTACTTATCTTTACATTATCCCTCTGCTGGTGTTCATGAGAAAAACCCAAGTTCGTGTGCCACTACCATCACATAAAAACCAATAAAATTAGCATATATAAATCAGACATACTAAACTATTTAGTAGCAAGGCAGAGAAACAAATGGAATACATATAACCATACATGTCAAAGCAAGGATGTCCATTGTCGCTGAGGTCCCATACTCTTTCAACTTTATATTGACAATTTAGAAGATCTCATTCCAAAGTGATATAGGTGGTTGCCTTCTCTATGTGATTTCCAACTGGGATGTAAGATCACCTCACTTCTCTAGGTGAAATTATTGTTGAAGGTTCCATCCATAATTTATTAAAGGAATATATTATACATCACTCAAGGTAGTTGTAGGTTACACTATAAATATGTCACCTTTGTAATGAAATTTTCATGGAAGTATTAGAGAGTATAGAATAGGAGTTTCAAGTGATGATTTTATACACATCTTAAGTTTCTAGGCATGTTTTATTTCCGTGTATCAGAGGATAAAAGTTTGTCACACAAAAATCATGTCCTCCTAGCTATAGCGAGGACCTTCCACTGTTTGAGGTGAACTCTTTTTCTACTGCCCCACATGTCCTGGTATTTATGAAGCACATATGGGAATTGATGGAAAGACATGAAGATTCCATGATAAGGTTATTTATGCTTTATTTAGGACAAGGGCATGGTGGCTAGCTGAAGCATTCTCACAGCCCAAAGAGCATACATTCTCTCAAATCTCTAGTTGAAATCTTCCTCAAGCATTGCCACCCAAGGTTCAGAAATTTGATGGTACATATCAAGAGTTGTTGATAGCCCTACAAGAGGAAGGCCTCCTTGGTATTTTTGAGGGCAATGATAACATTGTTGGGGATGAAAGTGGAGCATCTATGGAAGAGGGATTGTGATCAGAATTTGAATATTAAAACACTATATATTTGTAACACGCACAACCTTGCGGCAACAATGACAGGACGGAGGGCAATTTTAGCATCTAAAGTGATTTCTTAACATATAAATGAGTACCACCATGAAAACTGTGATGGAATTATTACACCACCTTCAAATGATACATGTGTCACTCTTTATAGTGAGGATTGACATTAGGTTGGTGATGCTTTTATTGGTTTCCCCATAGGAAACGATGTTGCAGATCCAGAAGAAGAAAGTAGTAGCAGTTTTGAGATGAATGGCATGGGATTTATGCTCAAAACTAAAAACAAGAACACTCCCTTCTCTTATGGCTTATTTACATGATAATCATAGTAATGAAAACATAAGCCTAGACACTCATAATGATCCTCTCATCAGTATGGATCAATCATCACACCATATATTTGGGCTTGGGTAGAGGCAAGTCCTATACACTAATTGCATGGACCATCGATGTTTAGTGATCACAAAGAAGAGGGGAAGTTTGATTCTGAGCCCTTCACAAGCATCTGTCAAGAGGGTTTTGAGACTGTGTCATGTTATAATAGTGTTGGACTAACCTCCCTAAACTTGTCATAAGAATTGAGGATAGAATATCCCTCTAAGGAAAAGAGACTTTGCTCCAAATATGACAGCAATAAGGATTTTGCACCAAACATTTTCATTTCTGATAATGAGTATCAACATTACACAAGTTTTGAAATCCTCGATGATGAATTTGTTTCTCTAGAGGAACACAAGTATTTATGTTTTGCACACCAATTTCCCCAAGTCTTGGACAATGAAATGTAGAAATCAATAGAGTCCTCTTATCTCTACAATCAAGACCGCAAACATTCTTTAGTAGAGAAAAGGCGTAAGGAGCATATTTGTGAAGAGTCAAAGGAATTATCTAGCAACATAGTAGAAGCCACACCTATTCACATTGAAGTGAAAAACAAAAAGGTGCCCCCTAGGTCTGCATCTTCCAAATCACCAAATTTATGAACATCTACGCAGACTTTGGTACATTACTGATCAGTGAAATTATTAAGAATGGATTGTTCTAGTTTTTCAAGGGACTTAAGGCCCTCCTATTGGAAACTATATCAATCTTAGAATGGAGTAAAACCCTGTCGATAGTTCAAAATTTGTTTATGGTTCTGTGCATAAGCCCTAGAAGGAAAATCTCCAAAAAATCCACTCCTATGAATTACTTGAAGGGCTACATTGTGCATCAATCCTATTTTGAGACCACTGTCAAAGGTTACCGAAGTTTTGAAGTTCAAGCTACATGAAGAAAGTTCTGAGCATGCTCTGTAAAGTCAAAATCCAAATTGAAGAACCTAAAATTCTGAAGTCTCAAGTCTATCATTTTTTCTTAAAAGAAGTCGAAATTGTGAGCATGTTTCTGAAGGAGCCAAGAGCATTATTTAAGGATGTACATATATATTATAGAGATTCACTAGGTAAAATATAATACAAAATTATGATCGGAAACACTTTGAATCGACTATTAATACCGCTTGTTTCACTCCATAAGTTGACTCCTCTTAATCAACTGCTAATATCACTTATTGCACTCCACAAGCTAACTCCTTGCCTCTTCTTCTGTTTGTGTTGGGTGATCATAGAACCCATCATTTTATAAATCCTTGATCATGAAGGTTACCGTAGATGGACAAAACACATTAATTTTGGGTTATGGAATCCCTTTGGAATGAGAACGAGAGAGTAGCTGGGTGGGTGGAAACAATGTAGCTTGGTTGTAGAAGCAAGAAAACTAGGCTCAGAGATTCGAATGAAAGCAATAGGTCTTGCTCAAGCTGGAAAGGAAGAAAGGTGGTCTTGTAGGCAAAACTTTCTCAAGCTGTACAAAAAGAAAGGTGGTCTTGCTCGTGCCTTGCTCATGCTAGAAATGCAGAAAGGCTTAGGGTTCAAACTCAGAAAATCAAAAAGGCTTAGTGTTGCAGAGAGGCTCGACTACAAAATGCAACCTTTCCCACTCACATTTCCCACTCTTTCCCTCCACGGGTGGCATGTAGCTTGACATTCTCTAAACATATGGTGTATTTTTCCCTCTACTTGGCCAAATATTTGTATAAATAATACCTTAGGCTATCTATATTATTGTATGGTATATTTGTTGGGTTGTGTTATATTCTTTCCATGACTAACCTACGTAGTGAACCAGGGGGTTAGAGAGGGGGTGGAGCCCCCCCTTCGTTGTGCCGATTGTGCAGTGGGAGGGTCACAGGGGGGGCGACAGCCCCCCCGTCTGGGGACTTTGAGGGGGGCGGGTAGCCCCCCTCTACGGGGTTCCGGGCAGCGCCCCGAGAAAATTTTTTTTGGACCCTATATTAGGTTGGGCGAACCTACCTATGGTTTTTGGTCCATGGTTTTGGATGCGATGGTATTCGGTCCATGGTATTGGATGCTTCGGCATGTATAAGTATGTATTGTAACATTGAAAGGAGCATAATGAAAAATCAAGCTGGTAGTCTCGGTTTTGAGATCCAGTGGGAAATCTCTGTGTATATGTGTTTTATGTGTTATGATCTTGCATTTTTATTTTTCCTGTGATTTAGAATTCGTATGCAGATAATTTCTGTATGGGGTTAAAGCCTACATTTGGTATCAGAGTTGTTTTGGCTTCAAGGGGATGCCTTTGTTGCTGAGGGGTTTCACTCGGGCCTGTGGTAGACCCTGTTCAGTGGGAGATCTGCGAGATCGATTCTGGTGGTGAAAGAAGATGGCGAGCAACGGAAAGATAGAGATTTGAGAAGTTCAATGGTCAGAGTTTTGAGTTGTGGAAACTCAAGATGGAGGATCTGTTGGTGGATAAAGATCAGTGGATCGCGGTAGATCCGGGTACTAAACCAACGGGAGTGACCGATGAAGAATGGAAGAAGTTGGATCGGAAGGCAAAGAGCACAATACGATTGTGTTTCTCAGATTCAGTATTGTTGAATGTATCAGGGGAAGCTACGGCGAAGGCTTTGTGGGACAAGTTAGGGACTTTGTACCAATCTAAGTCTCTGGTGAATAAACTGTTCCTGCGGAAAAAGCTGTATAACCTGAGGATGAAAGATGGAGACTTGGTGACAGAGCATCTCAATGCGTTTAATACTGTGGTAAGTCAGTTATTATCTGTTGATATTAAAATTTCAGATGAAGATAAGTGCATCAGTTGTTGTGTTCTCTACCAGATTCATGGGATAGTCTGGTTATTGCAATAGGTAGCAATGCAACTGCTTTGCAATTTGATGAAATAGTCTCAACCTTGCTGACGGAGGAGATGAGATGGAAAAATATGGACAACCAGAAGGTGATGCCTTGTCTGTACGAGGACGGTCCCAGAACAGAAACAAAAATAAGTCATCGAGTGGGAGATCTAAATCTAGAGGGAGATCTAAATCTCCAGGAAAACCTACAAAGGTGGTGTGCTGGAAATGCGGAAAGGAAGGGCACTTCAGAAGGGAGTGTAAATCTAAAGCTCCTGATAAAGGAAAAGGATCTGATGATTCTCCTTCTGCAGAGGCGAAAACCACCTCAGATGAAGGTGGGGATGTGTACTTGGCTTCTTCAAGTACACATGTAGATCATGAGGCATGGTTGATTGACTCAGGTGCATCCTTTCACTTCACTCCCCATAGAGAGTGGTTCTGTGAGTATGAGAAATACGATGGTGGTGATGTCTTCTAAGGAGATGATAGGAAGGCTAGAATCATTGGTCGCAGAAAAGTAAAGTTGAAGTTGCAAGGTGGAAGGGTTAGAACCCTTTCCGGGTGTTCTGCATATTCCTACACTGGCCAGAAATCTGATTTCTGTAAGCAAGTTGGATGATGCATGTGTAAAGACATTGTTCGAGAAGGATACCTGCAAGATGGTTCGAGGAGCACTCGTATTGATGCAGGGAGTTCGGATTGGAACTCTGTACAAGCTGCAAGGTAGCACTGTTGTTGACGGGTGCAATAGTTCTATGGTTCCTGAAAATGGAGTCGAAAATCTA
>APFE031490870.1:2021-33465 GCA_000404065.3 Pinus taeda | reverse complement strand
CCTCTTATTTATACAATTTGAGGACCCAACAGTCCTCCTAGAATTTAGGGACTTGGCTGCCCAAGACTTGTAGTTAACAGCAGTCCAACTTGACTTGCTTGGCTGCCCTTGTGCTCATTGATTTGGGGGCCTTTGAACTCCGAGCTGATGGTGGAGAATTCGAGGTAAGGACCCATAAATGAGGGGGACACCTTCCTACAAATCCTCTTGCTTGTTCTCCCACGAATTTGGCTGCCAAGTGCTCATTAAGACCTTCAAATTTGTCTCCAAGTTGGCCAACAAGGCTACACAAAGCACCCATTAGACTTGTTGGCATAATGACTAACCAAATTCACTCTATTAACATAAAAATAATCAAAAACATGCAATAAAGAAATGAGAATGGTGGACTAAGCCAATTTAGGAAGTTGAATGAGCCCAAATAATTGTACATTTTTGGGGCTCATCAACACCAAGGATGATGATGTAGGGAAAGATGATGGATGGAAGACTAATAACTTCCCTTGTCAAAGCATAATAAAAATGTTTGACGTGGCAGCAAATGACTCTAATCCGAAGAGGATGGTCAATGACTCAAATGGGGGTTTGGAAAAGACGAAGTAGAAGGATTGGAGGAAAAATATATGTGCAATGGATTAAATGTCGCATGACGATGAAGGAAAAACTACAACGAGATGCAATGTGGACTCGGAACAGAATCCATAAGTACAAAGGTGACACATCTCAGATGTTGTGAACAAGGGTGACTCGATGATTGTCAACATGGGGGAGGCCTGGTGGGGACCATAAACACATGAGTAGATGATGGTTACTCATGATGAAAAACGACACGAGAGTCAACTAGTGCAAAGGTAAAGTGGTATCAAGGAACGAGTGGGTCAAATGAAAAGATTCGATTTTAAAGGGTGGCAAAGTGAAACTTCATGGAAAAAATGGCTTTCAGGTCAAGTGTCAAATTACCAAAAAAAAAAAAAAGAGAGACTCATTATAGAATTTAGTGAGAGCTTTCAAACGGTGCTAATCATTCATCAAATAGAGTTATGGTTTGGTCGTAATGGACGACAAAAAAAAACTAGGGTTTTTCCTATAAAAGGGCTTTTTACCTCCAAATCCAATTCATTTTCATAGTGAGATGTGGATAATTTGGAGAGGATGAGAAGGCCCTAAATCTTATGGAGGTCATAATGGGAAAATCGACTGTCGGAATCAGGATCTGCAAGTTGGAGGTAGGTGGCCTAACCATACTCATCAATTTCAATGGTTTAGATTTTCAGATTAGGTCCTCAGTTTTTGCTTGGAAACTTATGCCTTGTATTACAATCGCAACACACTATTTTGGGCTAGATTTGTGCTCTAGAGTGCATAAATGGGGCCCACAAGTGTGTTTAGTGTAGTTTTTGAGGCAAAAACTACACTCTAGACTGAGAGGGTGGGTAGAACTATGACGTGCTAGAAACTGAGGTTAGGTGCATCCATGACTGTATTTTGTACTCTGAAATGAAAAAACTTAATGGTGTCTTGTAGGTATGGCAGAGTTAAATATATCATGGCAAGAAAGAGATTTCGATACCCTCTGTGCTAAATTTCAGGGGAATCAAGTAGTGAGAGGGATACTTACACGATGTGGCGTGCTAAAGCACTTGGAGAACGCATAGATGAGGGATGGTCATCCCTTGCTATCGAGGATAGTGAGCTATTCAGATCCAAATCAAGAGGCCTTTGTAATGCAAGGGCACCATATCGAGCTCACAGTCTAGGGTATATATTTTTTGATAGGACTTCCCCCTTTGGGGGTGGTAGGGTAGATACATCTAGTGCTGCCTCGTGTGAGGCATATTGAGGAGTTTGTTGGGAGTCATTATATACAAGGTAGTCATGCAAATGGAAAGACTATATGAATTGATGACTTGGAGAGATTGGAGTCACAAGCTATAGCTGCAGTGGTGCTGTGAATTTTTGGTAGTCATACCTTCCACCATATTACTAGAGGGAAGATAATGCTGGTGGAGAGTGTTTTGGGAGGTACCTACTATGGGTGGACCGAGGTGATTTTGTCATAGTTGAAATGAGAGTTGACATTGTGTACATGGGCAACCAATGATAATTGTTCATTTGGAATAGTTTTGTGCTCGCTTCTATTTTAGAAGATCCCCATGATACGACCTCATGTACAGATCCGGGATGGGGGTCTGTAGGATCCCAAGATGCATCGCTAGGGGGAGCTACTGAGATGAGGAGGTGGTTGGGGAATCAGACGTGTGTTTTGACCCAAGTTGTTTTCTCATTGGGACCAGATCGAAATGAACTATCAGGGGGATCCAGATTTACCTCTTCCACTAGGATGAGCATGGGGTCGAGATGGTTTGTGAAAGTTTCTATATGTTTGATACATCTGTAGTTGAATAAATATATGTATGTGGTACTGATTTCTAAACTTTGTGGTATGCAGATATAGCACCAGTGAGGCTGGAAGGATATGTAGGATGAGTTGCAGTGTTGAGGGCTGGAGATCAGGGTGAAACCTCTCATGGCATAGACTAGATGATAGGGCTCTACTAGAGGATCTCCGATGTAGATGTGATGTACTCCTATCTAGGGTGACAAAGAACAGGTGGCATGAGATTAAACATCGGTACATAGATGAGTGTACAGGTTTCCGCTCAGAGTGGTGATGGATCATGCAGTGCATGGCAATAGTTGCACAAGGTATTTGAGATATACGAGCCAGTGGGATGGAGTCGTTGGCTTGGGAATATCCAAATGATAGTAATTAGGCATAGGGACATGTGGGTCCCTATTTTTGTTTGTTGATAACATGCTAGTGGGAATGTCAGATGTATTTAGAGTAGTGGACTCAAAACATTGTATGACGATATATAATATAATAATTATAATAATATATAAATATATAATATATTATATATATAAATATATATAAATAATATAATATAATATATATATGATTATGCATCTTTTTGTGATGATTTTGGTTCACCATTTGTTTTATGGATGTCTGCCTACATTTGATAAATGCCAATTTAGAATGTTATTAGCACTGGTATCTACATAGTGATTTTGGACTCTAGGTACATGATTGAATGAAATGGATTCAAATTCATGCATAAAAACTTTAATTGATAGATATTTTCTAAATAGGAAAGTATTATGCACATGATAAACACCATTCAATTGCATAAAAAGTAGCAAGGAATCTAGAAAAACATGAAGGTGAAGGATGCGATGATCAAGGGCATCAACTAAAAAACCTATCTCTGCATCATATTCACTCTTGTTATTCGTGGCACGTCCAATGCAAACACCGTTCAAGTGGACTAACAAATGAATGGAGCTAAAAATGGCCCAAGTTGTTGAGGGAAGAATCCTGGTGAAGCGTCTCGCACCATCGAAAAAACTGATATAAGGTGTGGATGATGGATCCATATGAAATATGCAAGAAGAAAATGTGTAAGAAAGTGGGGGATGCAAGCTACCTAAATGCAAGAAGAAAGACAGAGATACACGTAGTTTTACGGTAAATGATATGGGTAAACTTTCTTAAGGTATAGCGCATTCTGAGGATTAGGAAGGATTTGGCCTTCTGGATCCTCTAATAGGTATGCCCCCTTGCCCAAACACTTACGAATGATATAAGGCCCTAGTTATAAAGGTTCAAATTTTCCACGTTCGAGGACATCATGAGCTTGGCCATACATGAGAACAAATTTTCCTTCATGGAAGGTACGAGGGTGGACTTTACGGTCATACTGAGCTTTAGTAGGTTTCTTTACCCCTTCAATGGTCTGTAATGCAACATGGTGGTATTCGAAAGCATTCTCAAGCATCATGAATCATTGTTCTAAGGGTTTGGTGTCTGGTAGGAGTTCCACAACAAGGTGAACCCGGTGGCAGTCTTGATAGAAGTTATATAGGCCCACATAGCAGGGAAGAGCATTAAATGCCAATTGTTCTTATGTTTATTCACCATCTGTTGAAGCATATTCTTAAGGATCTTATTGACAACTTCAACTTGGACATTTCCTTGGGGATAATAAGACGATGAATATTGGTGTTCAAATACCAAGAGAGAGGATAGCTCGCATCGTATCTCATCTTCAAAGTGTTGAAACACTAAATTGAGTGATAACATGGTTGAAAAAGAAGAGGGCAACAATAGTTGTGGTATTAGTTAATGTTGGCATGGCTTTAGCCCATTTGGTAAAATAGTCGACAACCATGATAATATACTTGTGGTTATTAGAAGATGCGGGTCGAAACTCCATAAAGTCAATAGCCCATTTATAGAAAGGACCAATTGTGACAACTGGATGAAGGTGAGTTGGTGGAGATCTTGCCTTAGGGGAATATAATGACAATTGGGACAATGTTTAACTATCATAATGTTTTACTAAAGAGAGAAATCCAAAATTACCTGGCACGCAATATTTTCTGGGAAGTATCCATTCTAGAGAGGTGGCCACCACAAGCGCCACCATGGCAGGAATTGAGCACTTTCTCGGCTTCAGGATGGGTAAGGCAACGATGAAGGAAAGTATTGTAACAATGAGGATAGAGATCATAACTGATGACGAGGTAGTAGGAGGCTTGATGTCGAATATGTTATCACTCATCATGAGTGAGATGACAGGTGAATTTCTAGGTTCATATATATGTGAGGATGTCACCATACCATGGGTCATCAAAGGTTATAGTGAACCACTGTTCATTTGGGATATCGTCATCAATCGGTGGATCATGAACACCAATGGGGAATTCAGAAATAAGTTTGGTAAGGACCAAACCTTTCTTACTTTTGGGTTGACAAAATCAAGATCTTATTCTTGGAGAATGAAAATCTAATGAACATACTTCTTGTTGATGATTCACCAACTCAGTAGGAAATCCATTGGGTTGGCATTTGTCACTACTTTAGTGGTACAAGTGAGGATGTAATGGCGAATTTTCTAGATAGAGAGCACAAAAGTGAACGCTAGCTTTTCTTCATGTGAATAGGACATAGGGCACCAGTTGAGGTTCTTACTAACATAATAGATGACATGTTCTATTCTTATTGAATCTTCATATATTAGGACCCCAACAACCGATTAGGTGGATGCAAAGATGTACAAGATGAAATTCCTTTCAAAGTTTGGTGGACTAATCAAGGGAGTGGAAGTTAGAGCATGTTTTAGGGAATCAAAATGTTGTTGAGCATCGTCATCCCATACAAATGGAATGGTATATCTAAGGAATTTGAGGAACCCATGAGCCATTGTGGCATAATAAAGGATGAACCGATGAAAGAAGTTAGACTTGCCTTGAAGGACAAAGATGATCCCTCTAGCCAAATGAGTGGGACTAGCAACCAACGTGACAATCTACGAGACACTTTCTTAAATTACAATCGAAATGAGAGAAAAGGAAGGAGACCTACCTCGTTCCGATGTTATAATTCACTCCTTTAATGAAGTTCTTGACCTCTCACTCCTCATGCTGAGTCCTTACTATTCACAGCATTTGAATACCTTCATAAGAGGCCAAAGACACAACAAAGCATACAAATGCAACAAACATAATTGAATGTAATCCACTTAACAAATCAAGGAGAATTAAGATAAATGAAGCATTAACACAATCATTTATGGAAAGTGAACCAATAGTTGTATATATTAGGAAATAAAAGAGGAAGCATACAACCAAATCCTTGATTTTAATAAACCCTCCTTGGTGAATTTCCAAGTCCAAGCTCATCCTCTCTGAAAAATCCTTCTCCAAGCCAAAGTGAATAGCATGTAGGCACTATCTCGACATAAGGGTGAAAATAATCAGAGACCAACCATTTGGGAATGGGAGAGGATGAATATATAGGTAGGTAGAGGGAGTTAAGATCTCCCCAAAGATAGGGAAAGGCCCTCATCTCAAGGAGGAACCTCTTAGGGATAAGATCAAAGGGAAATATTAGGATAATTTGACCACCCCCATAATGAAGAACCTCTAGCTCGTCATTATGGAAGCCTTTAGATAACGAAGATTATTTTCCTCTTTGGGAAACTTTCCTTTTAGGGATCAACATGAGTATCCAAGTAAACAATTCGTGGTAGAACAAGGCTAGTATGGTGCAACCTACCATTAGCACGAGCTTCCAGTGTTACAGTCTCGATGACATTGAAATTAGGGTTTTGAGCTTACTTCTTTAGGGAAGGCTCAAGGCATGTTTTCATTAAGTCTTGAGGGAGGATCTGGACTGCATATAATGATGGTTACACTACATAATTTACAATTTTTAGGCACTCCGAGGTATGAAACAGGGAAGCACATGAGGCATGACAAAATATTGTGTAATAGATGCCCCTTAAAGCATGAAGGCAGAATAGGGAGTGATGGTTGAGATGCTTTACAAGATTTTGCAAGGACAAAAACAAAAGATATCAAGAGACCTACAAATCAATTATGCATATACATATACATATCTAATATCAAAACATTAATCCATGGTATGGACGCAGCCATCCGAATAGAAAGGACTATGTGAAAAGATCCAAAACATGGGTGTAGCCATCTGAATGAAAAGGATTGTCTAGAAGTATAAGATCCAAGGTATGGATGCAACCACCTGATATAGTAGGATCATCATCATCATAAATATAAAGTCCCATGGTATTTTCATAGCTTTCTGTATAGAAGAAACATGTATACAATCATGAGCAATACATAACTCCATGCAGCCTGAGTTATAACAAACAAAACTCAGGGTCTTGCACTCCATCCCAACCCAATCAAGGTATAAATTCTAACATGCAAATGAATGTGTCGAAGTCAGACATGACATAAAGCCACCTGATTATCAGCTAATGATGTGGGACATTAACAGGCATGAGAGAAACCACCAACAATGACAATGGTCCTCAAGGTACGACAATACAATCCATGAATGTGAAAATGAAGCTAAATTTGAACACTTGTGGAATCACACGATCGAAGGCCAATGATGAAAAACTATTATCAGATACGAAGAACTTGCCATTAAGGCATGCAAGCTCTAAGGTACTAAAAGGGGGTTCCTAAGTCATCTTCTTGGATCATCAAACTGAAGTGGACAAGAAGTGACCCATTGAAGGAGGGCCATAGTGATTCCCTCATCATCGACACAAAACAAAGAATAAAGTGGAATAAATGAGTATGATCTATGGCTATAGAAAAATGTCAGACAATGTGTAGGTAATAAATTGCAGATAGCACTCTCTTGAACATATCGGTGACACTACTCCTGAGTGTGGCAACATTTGACTCAACATAGGACTAAGGGCCATGATGATGAAGTGGAATAGTCATATGGGAGGCAAAACAAATCACCCAAAACCCAAAACCCAAAAATAAAAGTGACTGAGTGAGGATATTCCAAACCTGACATGAGAAACATATGAGTTTCATGTTCAAGAGCAACATGTTTCCTATACAAGAGATGTTCCACTTTCATTTTCCCCAATATTTCTAGCGAGTACCCCAAATTGTTTTATTCACAAAATTGAAGGGGATAGAATATGGTTGTTGAATAAGTTCATTCTTCAAATGAATCCATCCTAGTAAGTTTTACAAGCCCTATGAAGGAGAAACTCAGTCTCTTCATGGTGATAAGTATTTCGTCGTTTAATTTTAACAATTCTGATGGAAGAATAACTCGGTGCCTTTTTCATATTTAGAGAGTTTGAAAAAGAGATGAAAAATAAAACTCTGTCATAATCCTTTCATAATTTTTCTCTTGAACCCAAAAGGATAGAAAATAATATTCGAGGGAATCTCTTGACCATGTCAACCAAGGCATACCCTTTTGTAAATAGTCAATCCCAGCCCAAAAAAGGGGTAAATGTATACTAGACAACATCAATTAATTTAATTTAATGAGCTTGAAAAGACAATTACTCGGTGATCTTTTCATATTTCAAGAGTCAGAAAGGAGCTTAAAGATGAATCTAGGGGGGTTCATTTTTCATTTATTTTTAATGAGTCTGAAAAAAGAGAGAAAACAAAAAATCATTGAATCGGTCCAAATTGATCACTGTAACCATAAAAAAGAGTCTGTAACTACACAGAAACAACCACACATCCTTGATATCAAGAACAATAATAAATATTGAGAAAAATGTGTTTAAAAATTATAAATAAACCAAAAGTAAAAACATTTTTACCATTTCACTTAGAGTAAATTGGAGAGTGCATTTTACCCCATTCTCCTTGATTCTTTAGGCAAACAGTGTGGGAGATCGAGGGCACCATTTCATGAACCATCAGATACAGGTAAGAGCTCTTCCTTTTCTCTTGATTTTCATACTTATTTCATGCCATTTCATAGGAATTTTAACTAGTTAAGGGGAGGATTTTCGTTTTTAAAATCGAAGGAGACCAGCGTGAGTCTGATCATTGGATCCATGTCAGTTGCCCCTAAGCCCAAAAGCCTCTCATGCTTCTAGCGTGAAAATAATTATGAAAATTAAGATGGATTTAAAGAAAAAAATAAAACGAAAAATCCTCTCTTTAAATTGGTTTTTTCCGAAATTTTGATCCATGGAAAGGAATCTAAACATTGTTTATGGGTTGTTTGCAGGAGATTTCGGCAGACATGGCCAATGAATGGAAAGAAAGAGGCCATGAGGTAGATGATCACCAATCTTCCCAAAGCAATGAATGTGTCAATTATTTGAGGGACTGTGGGTTAGTGAAGTTATTCTAAACCCTAGGACTCAGAGCTCAAAATGAGTTGTTACACTAACTCATTGGACTCTAGGACGTTGATGGGCAGACCTTAATCATTGGAGATCAAGAAATAGAGCTGGAAATAACTGATATCTACTTCATCACTGGATTGTCTAGAAGAGGGGAGAGAGTCCAACTCTTTGGAGCTTCTACTGGAGGTGAGAGCACCAACACCTTGATCAGAATGCATTGTCCGAGTGCAGAGACAAATATGAGCGAGAAGGTGAAGATAGAAACTATTGAAAACCTTCCCTTGAGAATGATTCTACACACCATGGCCCATATAACTGGGATGGAGGAGTTGCATGGGGCAACAAAATCACAATTCCAATACGTAGTTGATTGTCTTGGTACAACAGTGTTCAATTTGTATGAAGGACTGTTGGTGAACATGAAGAGAAAAGTGACTAAAGGAAAGTTGGTAAACTTGAAGCGTATCAACTTTGGATCTATTTTGGTCACATTCTTTTTGGACGGTGTTCCCCTATTTCATTACCAGTGGGTAAAGGTGTATGACCTAGCTCTAGAAGATCATAGGATGCTTAGATGGAATAAGATCATGCTTCGAGGTGGACAAGGTCAATGGATGTATTTTGCTCTGCTGTTTTTTGGTTGGCTACACCAACAACTAATCATCATGGATAAATATGCTTATGCAGGCACAAATTTCAGAGGAGATCTAGATCTTCCTTTACCACTGGGTGCACAGTGGACCTATGTAGGTAAAACTTGTTATTTTGGAATGTTTTCAAGTTTTATGATTTTTTTGTATGAAATGTATTTGAGAGTTTACCTGTGATAATTTTGCAGATGTAGGATTGGAAAGGCCACCTATAATGTCTCCAATAGCATGACAAGTAGCACGTCATATATCATATGCTCCATACGAGGAAGGATCATATCCTATGGTAGAGATGGAGTGAAATCTAGAAGTGATTACTCACGGAATTCAAGAATATGCGACTGTTGGTGACATGCCACTATGGTACCAGAGGCATATAGTAGGAGTGTCTACGAGACTGTCTCGATTGTTAGGTCATGTGATCAGGGAGGTATCATGCTATCATGAGCATCGTGTGGGTGAATAGCCTTTTCCTAGTCGTATTTATCTGCACTATTGTAGGTTTTGAAAGCCACGTGTCCTAGAACACTTATTTTTGAAATTTCGATGAACACACTTTGACATAATACACACACACACACACATATAGATATATATGCATCAGTTAATGCATTCAAATTTCATGGAATGTGCTGATATGTGATAAAATCAAAATTTATTTCTAGTAATCGAACACGTAGATACATGCGCAAAATTTGTGGCTTCCTTACTCAATAATGAAAATTTAATTATAGCACAACAAGTAGTTAATCTAACTTAACAAATAAATTTCTAGTCCCGAGAGAAACTACTTCTGATAACAGTTCAATAACTTTATTGTACTCGGAAATATTATTAGTTGTTCGTCCCAGCAAAATACCTTGTAAATTGATCAACTCTCCATTTGGGGAAAAGTGTTCCCAAGCTGTGGAGGATAGGCTTTGTGTTGTGTGAAAAGCCCTATCAACAAAACCGACCTAAAGCAAATAATCACACGAAAAAAAACAAAAGATGCACACCAATGAATTCACACACTAATGTACAAAAGGGTATTTACATGGATTAACATATGTAAAAATTTCATATGGAGAAAATTTATGGACTTTGGTAATCGATCAACGGAGAATGAAATCGAAGTTTCACCACTAGTATGACATGTAAGCATCGACTCGGCCAAAAAGTGGAATAACACAAATAAATGACTATGCCTCCATGGCCTGCGGATGAATGAGGATTACGCGTCATAGGATGACTAACCCATTCTGATAATGGGTGAATTGTAAAGACTCAGTGAGGTTAGAAAATCTTAAGATCATGGGGAGAAAAAGATGTTTCTAGCTGAATGATCTTAACAATTTCATATGGGACTGAAATGTCAATAGAAAAGGTAGCAGTAATATTTCCCACATTACCTTCCGACAAAACATCGTGCACCAAAGTAGGTGTTTGAAGTGGATCCGTCAAGTGATGAGAAACAAAATCCTCAAGACATGAAGGAATATCACTAAGAGTTGGAAGAAATGAGGAACGTTTATGGGCATCATTCCAAGGAGTTTCGTCAAGAGGCATAACCTGAACAATACTCTCATCAGTGGGGAATATCTTATTCAAGGGATCTTTAGAATCCCAAGAACCAAACCAAGGAGATTGTGAATATGTAACCAATTTCATAATGAGAATAGTATTACTTTCTGAAGCAGTCGTTGAAGCCAAGACAATATCTTGATATGCTTGCTCTAAAGGACTTAGTAGCATAGAATCACCAAAAGAATCAACCTCATCTAGAGTAGCAATAATCCATGGATCATTACAGATAGAGATCATGTTGATGGAGGTGACATGCGAAGGTGGGAGAGAAAAAGTTCTCATTGAAGCATAATCTTGGAAAGATATTCCCATGCTCTCATATGGAATATCGATATTTTCCACATACGAGATGTTGCCATTTAAGGAACCAGAAGAGAAAATAGATAATTGATCGATGGTGACAATTTTCCCCTCATGAGGAAAAAAAATCACCCAGATAAAAGAGGATACCACACAAAACATGGCATGGGTCCAACATTTCCGAAGTAGAAGGTTGTAATTTAGATTTGCATCTACAACTTCTACTTCTAACTCAACAAATTTCCCTTCCATGGTGATAGGAAAATTTGTGAGAATACCATAAGGAGAGGAGCCTCTACCATCAAAGACTTCTAAGGCGTTGGGGGAATAGTTGAGAGGTGGACAACCAATGGCTTTCCAACACGAAACATACATGATGTAGGTGGAATCACCTTCATCAATGACAATCCGTTGAATCGTCTTTCCTTTTATAATGACATGAATCAAAATGCAATTTTATGAGGAAGACGAGGAACATGGTTTTCTAGATTGAAAATGATCAAGTTCAAATCAGAAGGATCGATGCCTCCTATAGAAAACAATAATGATTTCTGCTACAGTGGACAAGTTTGGAGAACTTCCAAGGCAGACATCGCTAAGGGTGCTTGAGTTAAATCTTTGACAATACTATAATGTTGAGCAGCTCTTTTGTTCAAATTATAGGATGAATTTCAAAGCACACATTTAGGAGGCGTTCAAATGATTGATTCATTATTAGGTCTCTTGATATGGAGAGGACCAAAATTGGATGTAGCAGAAGCAGAAGGTGTTTCAGTGGCTTCCTTTTCCACCATCTACTTTTGAGGAATTTGATAATCTTTCGACCTAGTGAAAACATAAATAGGCATTGTGCCACTTATGTAAACCTAAGAACCAGATGATGAAGAGGATTGTGATTCGTCTACCAATTGATTCTATTGATATGGAAATGGATCTTTCAGTACAATTGGGGTCCCTTTCAATAAGCAACTGGCTTCCATACGATAGGGACAATCCTTGGTGTAATGATCTTCCTCACGAGGCAAGGATATTTTGGATTACATTTGAAGGCATCATCAACATATGGCTTAGGAGGATCCCATTTTGGGATATCATATTTTTCTTTACCTTTACCTTTTTTCTTACCTTTCGAGGCTTTGTCTTCCATGGTAGATTGAACGACATTAATCTCAAAGGTTTTACTAGGATTCGATGGGGTTTTCGAAGGAGAATTAGAATAGATATTCGAAACAGATTTTTACTTCGAAAAATAATTAGTGGAAGTTTGAGATATTGATCCAATGATACCATCAATAAGTGGTACATCTAGAGACTTCAAAGATGTTAGGTCCAAACATGGTTTTGGAGCATCAGGAAAAATTGCATACATCATGCTAGATTGGGAGTAAACTAAATATAAATACTGGGCATCAGTAATGGCTTGATCCTCGCTAACATAATCACCCATATCTATATCTGCATTGATTTTGTTTACAAATGAATTGGTGAACCATTCAGTCAACAAATCATCATGGATTTCAAGCTTGATGAGGTGACGCCAACTTCTCCATTCATGGATGTGATCAAAGATATGGTTTGCAGTATACTGTTTCAGAGATGTGAGCAAGTGGGTACAAGTTTCTTAGTGAACTAGTAACTAGAAGTGAGTGAGAAAGGCCATGGAAAAGAGTTGAAGTCTACATAAGTACCTCAAGGCAACTCAATGTACCACTTTGTGGCAGCACCTATCAAGGTTCGTTGAAAGAGGTGGAGACGAAACAAATCGTCAATGTAGGAATTGAAAGAACATCATAAGTGATATGGGATCACATGGTCCTGAGGGTCTTCTGTAGCTTTTCCCTCAAATATGGGGCAATCACTTGGAATATTAGTGGGAAATGGAGGCCAATAAGGCAAATTAAGTATCAAAGCATTATTAAGCCTTGAGACACCGGGCACTTCCAACGTCACTAGAAATAGAAATTTCAGGTTAAATGGAATATATGGCCTTTGTAAGGCCCATTCTGTGGGTTTCAACCTTGTTCATAAGGGTTCTGCTCCCAATGTGGAAGATTTTGACCATAATGAGCTTGATCTTTCCCCTACTCAGGGATACCTTGACCATAAGATTGATTCTGCCTAGGGTAAGGTTCATGTTGACCTATCATAGGTCGTTGATAACAATAAGGTGGATAAACATTATATGCGACATATGGATTATATGGGTGTTGCAACTGCTGACCCTAGTAATAAAGTTGTTGGCCTTGCTGCTACAAGGGTTGGCCTTATGTTTGCAGGGTTTTACCTTATTGATATAAGGGTTGAGTTTCCTACTGCAAGGGGTGAACTTGTTGCTTCAATGGTTGACCTTATGCATACAACGTTGGTTTGGTTGTTGGAAAAACTATGTTTGTTATTGCAAAGGTTGTTGAAACTACTACAAAGGTTTCTCATGTTGCTGCAAAGGTTGCCCCTGCTGCTGTAAAGATTTCCCCTGCTGTTGTAGAGGTTTCCCTTGATACTACAAAGGTTTCGCTTTTTGTTGCAAAGGTTTCCCTTGTTGCTGTAAAGGTTTTTGAATGGTACCTTGAGGGATTCCTTGCTGGTATTGATAAGTTCCAATTGGGAGTTGACCATATGCACCGAGAATAGGATTTTGACCAGGTTTCATAAGAGGACCTACTTGCGGAATATAAGGTGGAATTTTCAATGCTTGTGCACCATATTGAACATAAGACTATTGAAGAGGTATCTAGTTGGTATAAGGCTATTGATACTGGACATTACTAGATTCAATTGGAATAAATGATTTAGCAATATTAGGAATACCACTAATAGGTTGAATCACTCCAACAATGTAAGGTTGTGATTCAATGACATGGGTTCTACTTGAAACAAGAGGGATATTAAAAATTTTCCTCCAATGCTGCGAATGAGGTGGTGGCACATTTTTTCCACTTGATTGGGGAATTGATGAACTTACATGTATATAAACCAAGATTGTCAGTTGTATCGGAATGGAAGGTTGAAATGAAGGTAACTATTGTGACATAATCATTGGTTGAATCGGAATTGAAGTAACAATAGTTTCCATAGGGAAATGAGAGGTCATGTTAGGAATAAATGGACCAGAAGTAGGCATCACATTTGATGACCAAATCGGATTTTGGTATAATGAAGAAACACTGGGAGTTCCTTAAACTATTTGAGCCAAGGTTGTATAACCATGTGGAAGCATAGGCCCATTGTTTTCAGGAGGCAGTTGAGATGGAACTATTCCTACAAAAGGAAAGCCTTCCTGAGGAAAGTCATATTCAGAATAATTATCAACACTAGGAGTGTGAGTAGTGGAGACTTTGAGAGGACCTCGAGGGGAGGTTGGAATATCATCTTCTGAGTCCATAGGTGGGAAAAACTCGTGGGGAGGAATCCAAGATGGATGAGGAGATAACTCCATAGGAACACTAGGTTGATCATATGGACTATAAGTATGTTGAGGAGATATAAAAAATGATGAAAAAGTGGATTGAGAGGATATAAAACAAACCTCTATGGACTCTTAGGGGTTTCTGAATTAGATTCTTGAGATGACGATGAGTCTCAAGGTGGGGGACGAGAAGCAAAGTGTTGGATACTTAGGTCAATTCAAATTTCAAAGCCTTGAGATTCAAGTGACTTTGAACGTTCAGGATGAACTCCTTGTGAAGACCCTTCAGTCTTAGACGATGAAGAGGAAATGTTAGGTCAACGCAATTGTTCAACCACAATGACTTCCTCTCTAGAGTAGAAGGAGAAGAGATGGTTTCTTTGAGGGCTAATTAAAATGAAAATTTACAAGTTATTATTCAATGTGAGGCCAAGAAGCAATTGCATGGGTTTGACATGTTATCATTGGCAGTGAATTTTATGAAACAAACATCAAATAAATCAAAAAGGGTAATACTAGGCAAGAGGGTTTTCCAAGTAACGGTGAACTGTTATATACACCTTAGCCAAAACCAAGGACTAGACTTACGATGGTTGACATCCCTGAATGTTGTGTTCGGCTTATCATGTTTACAAGGCGGCTGAATCAGTTACCTATGGCTAAAGGATAGAAACCTAGTGGGGTATCCCAATATATAGTTGATGATACGAGGAGCACAAGTCAATGTTAGCGTTGTCTAATGCATAACCATTTAGTGAGAGCATTCTTATATAGTTTCCATATTGAAATGCCTCCTATACACCCAAAAGTACTAGGTAACCTTCAATATACTTCTGTAGTGGAATGAGATTTCATCCTTGGGATACAATGCAGGCGGTTAATGACAGTTTCTATGTTTAAAGACGCTGAAACATGTCTCTAGCCTAGACCTTTATATATTTTCATTAGGTTACAAATGCTCCTTAGGTTAACTGAGGTAGATTTTAAGTTTATCTTGAATTAGGTTTCAATTTTATGTCTCAACGATGTCACATGAATCCCTATAATGAAACTAAATGGGAAAAATGAAATATTTTCATTCGATGAAGGCTAAACTAATGAGGGGAGAGAGACAACCAAACAAATGCATCAAAACATAACTCCCTAGCTTTCCCAATGCAAGATGTAAAAATGAAAACTACTCTTTCACTTTCACTAACAAATGCAATTCCAAGATGCAATCCTATGACAAACATAAATAGATTTTATTTCACTAAGATGCACTAATCGTTTTGTGCTTTTCCTTTCACTTTGATTCAAAATGAAAACTAATGAATAAGAAAAGGGAAAAATGCAATCCAAAACAACTAAAATGAAAATTTCATTCACTTTTGGTTTTGAATAAAAATCATTTCAAAAATACTTAAACGAAGAAGTCCTTTCACTTTCCTTTTCGAAACAATGAAAACCAAAAAAGCATTCACTTTCAGTTTCACCAAAGAAAACAATTTTAATCTACATTTGAAAATGGTGTAGAAGCGATTTTCAACGTACCAAAATGATCCAACACTAATGAAAATAACTTCACAAACATGAACTGAAAGCAACTTCAAAATTGTGTCCTAACTGTAGCAAAACTCCTAAATTGAAGCAACCAATCTCATAGAGACAAGCCAAGTGATGAGTGAAAGGTGACCTAAACCTAAAAACCCTACAAAGAAATCAAGCCTCAAACGCACATCAACAAAAGCCAAGAGACAATTGGAATCACAAAAGGAAAACAATCAAGAGAAACACATTGTAATTACACCGGAAAATCACTGACAAAGGTTGAAAACCACTGAAAAAAAGAAGAAACCCTATTTTTCTTCTATCCTCTGGGATCAACGCGTCTGTTAAATAAAAAAGGGTGATGAAAGGTAGATCAACATGAATGTAAATTCAAATCAGCACTGGAAGCACTTCTGTCAGAGCATAAAATGCGTTGGGCATGGAAAATATGGAAAAAATAAAAAAAATCTTCAAAATTAGAGCAAGCTCAACACTCTCAAGCTAAAAAAAAGTGACTGCATAAATCTACAATGATGCACTCAAACCAAGAAATTGATGTTTGGTCAAACGCATTAGAGAATATGAACAAAGGAATGGATGGAAAGGTTATAGCTTCTCTAATGGATTCTCCATTTTATTGTTTAGGTAAATCCTCTATGCGGACAAAGATGATTCCTATAGCCCAATGAGTGGGACTAGCAACCAACTTGACAATCTATGAGACACTTTACTAAATTACAATCGAAATGAGAGAAAAGGAAGGATATCTACTTCGTTCTTATGCTATAATGCACTCCTTTGTTGAAGATCTTGACCACTCGCTCCTCAGGCTCAAGCCTTACTATTGACAGCGCTTCAATAGCCGCACAAGAGGCCAAAGACACAACAAAACATACAAGTGCAAGAATAATAATCAAATGTAATCCAATTAACAGATCAAGGATCATTAAGATAAATGAAGCATTAACACAATCATTTATGGAAAGTGAACCAAAAATTGTATATATTAGGAAATAAAAGGGAAATCATATGGCCAAAGCCTTAATGTTAATAAGCCCTCCTTAAGTGAATGTCCAAGTCCAAGCTCAAGCTCTCCAAGTACTCCTTCTCCAAGCCAAAGTGAATAGCATGTAGGCATTATCTCATCATAAGGGTGCAAACAATTAGAGGCCAACCATTTGGGAATGGGAGAGGATGAATATATAGGCAGGGAGAGGGAGATAGGTTCTCCCCAAATATAAGGGAAGGCACTCATATCAAGGAGAAAACTCATAGGGATAAGATCGAAGGGAAATATTGGGAGACTTCAACCACATCCATAATGAACAACCTCCAACTCATCATTATGGAAGCCTCTAGATCACGAATCTTCTTGTTCTCTTTGGTAAAACATTCCTTTTAGGGATCAACACGAGTATCTAAGTAAAAAGCATGTTGGTAGTGAGAGGCTAGTATGGTACAATAGGCCATCAACATGAGTTACCAGTGTCACAGTCGTATTGACCTTGAATTAGTGTTGTGATCTTAATTCTTCATGGAAGGCTCAAGGAATATTTTCATTAAGACTTCAGGGAGGATATGGATTTCATATTAGGATGTATATGCTACATAATTGCCAAGTTTCAGGCACTCCGAGGTATGACACAGGGAAGTGTAGGAGGCATGACAAAATACTGTGTAATAGGGGAAGTTCAAGGATGGCTTGAAATTTTGAAGGTTCAAGAGTAATACCCTCCTTTGACATAATGAAGCCCAATAGGTAGCCAATGGGGATGAAAAAGACATACTTTAGGGGATTAAGGTGAATGTTATACTTGAGACATCATAAGAATACAATTCACAAATCATGGAGGTGTGGAGACCGAAGTCTAGAACGAGTGGTGAGGTCGTTGAGATACACAAGGGTAATGTGGGACAAGTCATGGAATAAATAGGACATGGCCCACT
This sequence comes from Pinus taeda, assembly GCA_000404065.3. NCBI lineage: Eukaryota > Viridiplantae > Streptophyta > Pinopsida > Pinales > Pinaceae > Pinus > Pinus taeda. Next base: position 15,346 of record APFE031490870.1, on the reverse strand, counting down.
GAAAAGTGGCCCCAACATTCTTTAATATGAATGGCATGACCTTGTATGCAAAGGTTCCCCACGGACTAGTGAAGGTGGTTTTTAATTGATTGACATTACAGATACAAATCTGAATGTACCCAGGGAACCCATCCATAAAGGAAAGAATCTCATTCCCCACGCACTCATCAATGACCTTGTCAATGAAGGGTGTGGGAAATTTGTCTTTGGGACAAGATTTGTTCAGAATCTCACAAAATTCAGTGCAGACATGGATGGTGCCTTGTTTTTTAAGAACGAGCACTCGATTGGACACCCATGTGGTTTATTCGATAAGATAAATGAAGCCCTCATGCTTAAGCTTATCTATTTTTTATTTGATGGGATTGTGCTTGGAAGGGTGAGTAGGTTGTTGCTTTTGATGGATAGGTATGGCATCAGGCCATGTGTTGATGTGATGTTTAACAATTGCGAGATCAAGTCTGGGCATTTCAGAGTAGGGCCAAGTGAAAACATTATGGAATTCCTTCAAGATTTTGGTGTAAGCCTCAATTTCTTCCTGGGTGCAATGTGTTTGAACCAATCGACTTCACCATGAATGAATTCTTTGGATTGGTCATGGGTCTACTATAGGAGGAAGTACACATGATGGTGTGTATCATCCCAAGGATAATCGAGGGTGGTCATGGATTCCATGATGTCCTCATCAGAGTTGAAGATGGGTGGAATGGAGGAAGAAAGACCACATGACGAGGAAGAGCTACCTGAAGCATATTCATGAGAAATGAGGTTCACATATGCATTGTCATGAGTAGGAGACATATGACTAGTAGAGGGGACATCTACCGATGTTGAAACTGATGTGTCACCTGAAGGATGTTCAACATAATCATGAGAGGAGATATCTAGGGATTTCTTAGGGATCGATCTCATGAATGATGATAGGTAGAGGATGGGAGCATAATTGTCTGTCATCTCAACATTAGGGGGATGGATCACGATGGGTTGTTGGGAGACCTCCTAATTTGGAGTAGGGGTGGGACTAGACTCCGTAGGTAAAGGAGAAGTGGAGTCATTACGAGCAACCTTTATTTCAAGAATTACTTGAAGTGTATTGCGAAAATATTCAAGACAGGGACAGTGATGGGAATAATGGTCGTAGTTATCACACAAATCACAAGGGTGTTTTGTGTGTAACAAGTGGATTCTCCTAGCTGATTAAAAAAATGTTACTTAGACCTCAGGGATGTTAGGATCAGGAAATGTATCAGTGAAAACCTCTTTAATGTGAGGGAGTTTAGGACAGTTATTGATGGCATGACTGGAAACATCACGCAAAGAGCACAAAGGAAGAGGCTTTTGGGGCTTAGGGGTAGCTAGAGTTGATGGGGGAGCCTTGTCTCGAGATACTGTCTTTCATGATTTACCCTCCTCGCTAGATGCTTTCACAGTAGGAGTAGGCTCCCGCTGAGGCTATTATGGAATTGAAGCAAAGGCAGGGGTAGAAATGACCGATTGGACTAGGGCCAAAGTGGTGTAAGGTTTCAACTGACGAGGTCGAGTATTTTTAGGGGGATCAATGTACCATACTAGGATCCCTAGGGTGATATTAGGTAGACTCAATGTAGCCATGACAAGTGTAGAATAAAATCTGTGAAGTGGAAACAATAATGGTATCTGACCAAAAGAGTAATGAACTGGAGGAACAGTTCCCACATGGTTAAGGGACGGGGGAATGGATCTAAGCGGAAAACAATTAGGAGAGACATCAACAAAAGGAGGTGGTCCTCAAGGAGTTGTACTATTAGGTATGGTTGAGTTAGGTACAATAGGTTGGAAAGGTGCAAACTGATGGGAAGGCATAGAGGCCCGTTTGTGGGCACCTTGCAATGCTTGGAGCATGCAAACACTTAATGAGCTACGCTCAGAAGGAGTAGGCAGGGGGCCATAGTAAGCACCAAGTAAAGAGGAATCTTTATAGACTCTTGGAGAAATAGATGATATGGTCTTATTTTCAGCCATGGAATAAATGTTGGTTTGAGGTGGGGTCTAGGCTTTTGGATCATAATACGTCAACTAATCGACAGTGATAATCTTTCCATTATGGGGAAATCATATCTTATGGTGAGCCACAGATGTGACAATTGACATGGCGTAAGTATAACTATGACCCAAAAGGATGTTATAGTCAATGGGAGTATCAATGACTTCGATGTCAATAAAGATGGTCTTGCCAACAACTGTGGCTGGGAAGTTGCGATATAAGCCAAGGGGTTGTGCGGGGTGACCATACCATGTGTGTAAAGTGATGGTGGAAAAAGATAAGTCATGGGAACCAAGTTTTTTTCCAAACATTGGTGGCCATCACACAGGTGGATGTGCCTTCAGCAATGATACACTGTTGGAAAATGGCGTTTTGAATGGAGACTAGAATTTGGAAAGCAATAAATGAAGGTAAAGTAGGGCTATCCAACTTGTCAACATGGAAGACAATCATCTAATCCTATTGAGGATCTATGGCACCTAGAGCAGATAGTATATATTTTCATTGTGATGGGCATGTCTGGAGGACTTCTAGCATTGACATGGTGGTAGGAGACTATGCTAAGTCATATACTATGCTCTATGTATGGGCGGCTTTAGCAGGAGAAGCATTCTAATGTAATGGACCTTTGGGGATCTTAGGTATGGCTTCAACCTTTGGTTGAGAGAACTGTAAGGTCCTGTTGGGTGACAATAGAGGCTCGATAGGCACTTTGGGTTGGGACTAAGTAACAAACTTAGCAGGTGGCTTGTCATACTGATGAGGTTGAGTCTAGAGGTTTACTTGTTCGGTGTTTACCTCATCAAAATTCATCATGAGAATCTGATAATCATGGTGACCTGATGGAGGAGCTGGTTGAGCAACCTAACTTTATGAAGGTTGGGCAGCTATATACCCTTGGTGGCGAAAAGGGTTGGTGATCACAGTGGGTTGAGATGAAGCAGGAGGGTTGCAATCCTTAAGAAGCTGCTTAAAATTCCCATGCTTGGCGCATCATAGGTAATAGGGGACGCTCATGTGTATAATGACCATAGAATCCACAAAATACATTAGGTTTGTTCATACAAAGAACCTTATTTTCTTAGGTTGACCTCCTTGTTGTTTGGTTGCGGGATTAGGTTGAGTACCTTGAGGGGCATTAGATGGAGCACCCTAGTTGCCTTGATTACCTTGTTGTTGTTGGTTCCTATTTCCCTTCCTTTTCTTTGGATTTGAGGGATTGGGACCACTATGCTAAGTGTACACTTGTCCTTGTGGAGGAGGTGCTTGCTAAAGTGGAGGGGGAGTAGCCATGGGGGATTGGGGCACTGGTGCCGAAGGAACAGGAGTGCTAGGATATTTCTACAAATAATATTGAGATGGGGAAACATTGGTATAAGTAGGTGGTGCAATAGATGGGCCTGACATCGATTGATGTTGACGGGGATATGCATATGTTGTGGTGGGACCTGGATAAGGAATGCCATGATAAGGATTGGGGGAGGGATAAGTGTACACAGGACTGGTCCCTCCCTGAGGTTGACCATAACTCATTTGAGGAGGAGCATATGGTTGGGGGTGTGAAAGAGTTCCAAAAACATCATCCATGACATGATATGCCCCCGACGCATTAGCTGCACCATGTCGAGGTAGATCGAGGATGACATTGTAAACGTAACCTGATTGGGCATAAATCAGGTCAAATTTGAGGGCTATCTAGATAACTTCTTCCTTGGATTCAAGAAAGTGAGAAGAAACATATTTCGTAATGGTGGCCAACAATAATATAAGAAGCCAATATATATAGACTTGGTCTTCAAAGTTAGGATCTCAACAAGTGCTACTCCTTCTATCCATTCCTAAGCATGGTCGGAAAGGCGAGTGGCAGGAGTTTGACATAATGAAGTCAAAAGTTCAGTACAGTATCATAACGGGGAGGTAACTTGAAATATGAAAGAAAGGTTGTGGCAAGAGTTGCTAAAGTGGAATAGGTTGCCCTAGGCTGGTCTACATACCACTTCGTAGTAGCTCCAATGAGCATGGGTTAAAACAACCAAAGATGAATGGAATCATTGGTAATAGAATTAAAAGTGAGCAGAACTTCAGTTTCTCCCTGGTTACAACTTTTGTTAACATATCTGCAAGATTCTGGTTAGTGTGTATCTTTTCAAGCTTCAACTATCCATCTTCAAACACTGACCGTATGAAATGATACTTGAGCTGTATATGTTCTGTCTTGGAATGAAATACAAAGTTCTTTGCAAGATGTATTGCACTCTAGCTATCACTATATAACCTGCCCAACTCCTGCTTCTTACCCAATTCATCCAGAAACCTTTCTAACAAAATCATTTCTTTACTAGCCTCTATAGTAGTAACATAATCTACTTCCATTGTTGAGAGTGCATCAACACTTTGCAGTTTTGAAACCCAACTGACAGTTGTTCCACCTACAGTAAACACTTACCTGTTGTGCTCCTTTTTTGGGTCTTCTCTAGGATTACCCTCAAACTTCAGGATGTCTGAAGGGATTTTTGTAGGCATTTCTGGCCATGTGGGATCATGGAGAAGGGGATCATTGATAACATGGTTAAAGTCTACGAGACTTAAACCAGCGACAAAAGGAAGTAAAGGAGTCGGAGTGACCACATTGTTTGAGGTTCCACTAGTGGAGGTACCCTGGTTGGCACCTAGATTACCACCTTGGGTTCTTGCACCTGCATTGGTGCTTGTCATGATGGAAATATGAGGATGAGGGGATGCAGAATCAAAGGATGAATGGGACAAACCAACAAAATCAAAATCAAAATCAAAATGATGATGCAATGGAGGACTAGGAGGATGAGCTCGCACCCAATGGGGAGGTTTGATATGGCTTAATAGGAAATGAGGGTGAATCCCTCGAATTCAATGTGACAAATGCCTTGGAGGTGTTATTATGTCTAGATTAAGTGATAATGATAGGAAGGAAATAGCAACAAATAGCAAGTAAACACTTAGTGCAGTGGTGCCACGTGTAAAATAACTATTTTAATTATGTTACTCTAATGCAAGAAAACATGACCGATTAAACAAAAAATACCTCTAGCCTACATGTAATATTAATCCTCAAAGAATCCTAGATCTATTGTTTTAGATGGCCTTCCAAAGAACTTCTTACTTGATGAAATCTCATCCCCACAAGAAGAGTTGTCCACAGAAAGGTGGGGTATAGGACCATCTGCTTCCCATAGCCAGTCCTACAAGGTGTTTTCCTAAGATTAGTCATTATGGTTACCTTCATCCCATGGGGGTGATTGAGTCTTGAGCTTCTTAGTAATCAGCCATCGCATGGAATTCCCTGCCACAGGTTGGCTTGCCCTGAGGAGAACTACTCACATGATGACCTAGCATAACCCCCTCTGAATCAAGTTTCTAACACACTCCGACTTTGTGCATGTGATGGTGTAGGATTTTAAGCTCCCTAATATGACAACTTCTATGTCTCAATGAGAAGTGATCGATGGGTGTTATTGGAAGCCTATCCCACTAACCCTACACCTATACTATAAATATTATTTAGCCCTGATTCCCAAGTGGGCTTACTCTAAGTGTGTTTCTTTATTAAGGTGTAGTGTTTAAAGTCTTGGCTTGGTGATGTTAGCCAAGATATTGTTTGCTTAAGGTGTGAGTGTGTAAAATATGTGTCAAGTGTATGACTTAAAGAATTTTTCATAATGTCATATGCTGCTAAAAGTAAAATGATGAAATATTGAAAATGAATCTAAATAATAGAAAATTCAATAGTCAATCAAGCTTACACAACCCCACACACAAGGGATACTAATAAGCTAATAAAGAGAAGGAAAACATGCTACTCAAAGACACATAAAGAAGCCAAAAATATCTTATGCTAAGGGGATGGGATCTAAAGTCCCTAAGATGTTTAAAATGGTGTAGACAAACATCAAAAATCAAAAGTGAAAATTACTATAAGGGACAACTATGAAGCTAGAAGACCTAGGATTCTCAAGGGGATCCTAAGGGGGGGAAGGAGAACCTAAAATACAAAGTGAGAAAAGGTAAAATAAACCTATCCAATGTGTTATAGACATATTTGGGAACTACAACCCCAATCACATATGTCCATAAACAAAGGGCTTCTAAGTCCCTAAAAGTGTTGTATCATGCCCTAAAGGAACAAGGTCAGCTGATTACATCATCTCCCAGAAGTTCTCCACAAAACAACTGCTCAGAACTGGTCAAAACTGGACCATACAGACTGCTCAGTGTAGAGGGTGAGATGCATCTCACCTTCTCAGTGAAAAAAGTGCAATGCATACTGAAAATCCCTTCTGTAGGGTGTGATGGGCGAGAGTAGACAAATGGCAGAGACAGTTTGCAAGGTGGATGATCATGGAATCTTCTAGAAACTTCTCCTGTGACACTTGCCTCTCTGAATTCACCCAGGATGAGTAAGAGATCATCAATCTCCAAGTGGAATCAAGAACTATCAGAGAGAGACACTAATAAAACCCATAAGCTGACTCACCCCCTACAATCATCATATATGATCCTCATCCAGAGAACCAGACGCTGGAATCTTGTACTTGGAAAGGTAGTGCTAATTGGTTTCTGGTGGAATATCATAGTGTTGATGATATAACTTTTCATGAGGTGAAGAAGGGCTTTCATGTTGGGAGGATGATGTTGGGTCAGATCAATGGGTTGTAATCCTCTCTTCTGATCTCTATATCAATAAAGCTATTCAATTTTTCCTCCACATTCTTGTATGTTTGCTAATATATGCATTTGTGTGGTCAATATATATCTAGTCCTATATTGTTTATGATTGTAGATCTCTACACCTTGAAGCTATTATGTTGCTTTGACTTTACAAGTACTCTTTGAAGCAGAGTGGTCAAGGGAGGAGCAGTAAAGATCCGTCAAAGGGGAGAAGGAACAAGAAGAGAACCAAGTGAAAGATTGAGGTTGGTATTCCTTGCTCCTCTCCTATCTACTTCTCGTAAAGGAAAATGAAAGTAACTTTAATCTGTTTTTTTCTAAGATAGCTACCCATCTTAGTGGTACTAGCAGCTCTGCATAGACACTAGATTTCCCGATAACAAAATGGCGACTCCACTGGGGAGTGAATAGCTTGTTTGCTGGTCTATATTTGTTTGCTTTATGAACTTATAGATGGAGCCTGAAGTCAAGCCAAATAGCCTTTGAACTGCATTTGCTATGCAAGTGCAAAGTAGATCAATGTTGCTTTAGTCTATTTCCAGGTTTTGTTTATAAACTGAACAATTGATTTGTAAACATCCTAATTTCCCCGGTGGTGGCTCAAGTAGCCTCATTAGATCAGCCCCTGTGATTTGCAATTAATGACTATCATTTGCTTGGCTTAAATCCCTGAACTGAGCTGCAAACTGTGACCAAGAACCCAGTTGAAGTCTCATCCTTGGACCATCGCACCTTCTCCTCTTGGGAATCTAGATGCATCGCACCTCCCATGTGCAGTAGGTGAGATGCATCGCACTTTCCCTGTGTTACAGGTGCGATGATCAAATAAGACCTCTTCTGCTTCCAGATTTTGGTTTTTTGTTCACTCTCTTCAGCTTTATTCAGGAGTTTTGCTGTCTATGATCAGTATTCCACTGTAAAATCTCCCTTCCTTTACATGATTTAGCCTCCATAATACAAAGAAATTTAAATGTTTTTATGTATTGTTTTCCATTTACGGTTCTCATTTACAAAGAAGTAGCGTAATCAAACTATCGTCTTTTGATTTGGAAGTGTCGCAAGTGTCGTTTTCAGTCAAAGAAAAGAATCTTATTGTTCTTGATGGTCAATTAACTGTTACTCTTGTATTTGATTTGAATTAATAGTTTTTCAAGTGTCAAAAGCAGTTTTCAATTCAAAATCGCAAAGTGTCGTCATTATCTTCCTTTCGTCTTTTTAAAAGAAAATCGTTAGTACTGTCACTTGAAACGATTCAAATTTGTACTTAGCATTCTTTTTTTCATTCACACATGAAGAAAGCGAAAACAAATACATGCATGTGCATTTGCATTTAGACTACTTGTTGGTTTGATTTAGGACAGTGCATCTAGTGTGTGTTCTCTACTCTATGTTAAAAGAATCTCATTTCTCTTTCCTTAGTAGCTAGGATTTTCATTGCAAAAATAAGATTAAACGATTGTTTATCATCTTAGATTGCATTTTAGGAATTATATATCTACATCACGTGGTGAACCTGAAAGGAAAGATTCTTAAGAAAGATCAACTGCAAAATAAATTCAATGAACATAAAAATGCTTTGGAACCTAATGCACAACATTTAGAAGTCTAGGCTAGAGATGTATTTCGGCGTCGTAAAACCTGGTAACTATCGCTTTCATTGTAGGTTCGGTGATTCCTCCTCTTTGAGATGACAAGTGCCAGTATGGACTTGTGCTCCCACGTATCGTTGAGTATATATTGGTAGACCACAATAGGCTATATCCTTTATCCTTAGGAAGCCTTGTCTTCCGCCCTATATATCACAATGCACTGAACACAACATCCGGGAAGATTGACTGTCGTACTGTAAAAAGTATTCTGCAGTTTTGTGATTGGTTTGGTAATCCCTCTATCTAGATTTCTAGAGTAGTCTCTTTCATTCCTTTTCAGACTCCTTAAAGGAAAAGGTCCATCTAAGCACTTGTCACTTCAAGCTCATTAAAAATTGAAGGCAACTAGAGTCATCTTTAGCTTTTTCTCGACTCTTAAAAATTGAAAAAGGAAGTTGTGTCAAAGTATCTAAAATTTATTTTAATTGGAATAAAGTCACTATTCCCTCGTTGCTATTAGGTTGAGAAAAATGGATTCCACCAACCAAGGATTTCCCCTTGGGGGAAATCCTAGTCCTTTCTCCTCTTGGGGAGATGTTGGTGCACCTCATATAGCCACATTGTCCCTCTCGGGACTGACAATTGGCTTGCCCATATGGCTCTTCTCAACCTTTGTCATTCAAACCACCGCGGTTCCTGAGCAATCAAGTCAGCAACTAGATGATACTAGAGTTACCCCCCAACCTTTTGCTTCACTTGTTTCTCCCTCCCCTCCTTCCTCTTCACTTGGTAAAGCTGGTAAAGCTAAAGACCAAGTAACTAAGAAGAAGAAGAAAGGGAAGGAGAAGGAGAAGAAAAAGAAGGAGCCAAAGGCAAAAAGAGATAACCGTGCATCATCTAGAAAAAATCCACACATTGCACCATTCAAACCGAAATCTCCATGTGTCATTTGCAAAGGGGACCACTATCATCGAGATTGTCCTTGCATCCCTCAGATCTTAAGGGATTGGTCCCCTCGTTTGCACAATCTGATGTCATCAACCTCTAACAATCATGTTGAGAGTACACGGTCAACTAGTGAAAATGAAATCTCTGGACAGAAAGGAAAATGTAAATTTCCTTGCAAACTATGTGAAGGCAATCATGTCGTCCACCATTGTCCCTTATTGGACGAAGCTAAAAGAGTCTTGGATGACCGTCCTGCTTCACTGCTACAGCTTCCTCCTGGGTACAAGAAACTCTTGTCGAGTCCATCGCTAGTTGAAAATCCGACCAACACAACTTTGTGGTCGGTTGAAGCATCTATCATTGAAGATAAACCCTCTGAATCCACACCAGATGAATGTCAAAAGGTTGAGGCAGCAGTCGAACTCGTCCTATCTTCGGAAGGTCTATCTTCAGATAATACAGTCACCGAAGAGATTGAGAACGACACTGCTCAAATTCTTTTCATAAACACAGACTCCGATGAACATGGGGGCAATCTACCCATTCCTTTACTACATGAAGGAAGTTCGTCAGGGTCATATCCGGCCAGTTATTCGGTCCCTCCTCCGAGCAACCTAGTCATTTCCTTCGATTGGAATCTACTATGCAGACCCCATTTACCGTCTAATGTACCATTCCGAATCATTGTACAAGCTTACAAAATGGTCATGGTCAGTACAATCATAGATGAAGGGGCTTCTGTGAGTATCCTTTCTTCAACTACTCGGAAAGAGCTTGGTTCGCCATCGCTTCTGCCTGAGATGTGAAATCTAACGGGCTTCGATAAAGGAACCAGTCGACCGTTAGGGATCCTTCTGAGTTTGCCTATAAATTTGAGAGGGAAAACCATGTATCTGAATGTAATGGTAGTCCAAGGACATTTATATTATAATCTACTCCTTGGACGTGACTATATTTATAGCATGGGAGCCATTGTCTCCTCACTCTTTCGAGTAATGTGTTTTCCACATGAAGGCCGAGTGGTCTTGCTCGTAGACCAACTTTCATTCCCCAGCTCACACATAGCTAATAGTCAAGCACCATCCCCAACTGTTCTTTTCATCCAAGGAATGTCTCATCAATCTCCGGTCCGTCCGCCTGAAGAATGCGAGTAATTCGGTGGCCATGACTAAAACCCAGGGGGCATGCACCCTGGTCTGCTTCGGCACGAAAACTCAGGTATAGGGTAGGTTTCCACGGAGAATATATGACTAGTCTGATGCACCCATCCATTTAGGAAAATGGGATTATACTGGAATAAGATTCCTCCATTAGAAGGTAGGCCTTTCCCGACAGAGCAAATGTTTTGTCTACAAATTGAAGGGTAACTTGGAAACTCTACTTCGCTATACGTGGGGGCATGCAAACCTTTTTGTGCGCAAGTGAAAAGTGGCCAGCGTAACGCTAACCCCATAGTTTTGCTGACTTCAACTGCTTAAGTTAGGTGATTGGTCAGATCGACCATTCACCTTTGCAGGGGCCAAATGGCACCAGCAAAGTAAAGGAAACTTTTTCCTACCTAACCTCAGTAGTTAATTAACCCCTAGGACAGTAGTTGGTCATTCCTAGCTTGAATGCGAAAGGGAGCAAAGCAAAGTTTTGAATGGTGCAAGCTCCTTAAAAATTGAACCTATTGATGAGACATCCTTATTATGTGATAGGCATGAGCCGTTTTTATGCGAAGTTCAAGCTCGTTAAAATTAAACCTAAGCAATGAGCAAGTGTTCCCCCAGAGTTTAAGCTCATTAAAAAATGAACCAATATCCGGTAAATAACCATTGCGAATGCATTATCATTAGCTTTTTGAGCCCTGGTCGTGTTCTTACCATCACCTCCGCTCTGTTTAGTCGATCATATGCCTCCATTTGATTGTTTACCCTTTTGAGGAACAGCTACAAAGAGTGATTCTGTTAGCCATCCTTGTGACAGTGTCGTGATTTGAAAATTCCAAACCTTACTTGGAATTAGGAGCTACCCGAAAATATCACTCATTCCTCAAAAACGAGTCTCCTTTAAGATCTTTTCACCTGACTCATAAAATATGAAAAGGTTGTTGAGCAGTTGGCCTCTCCAGCTCGTTAAAGCTACCGGGAGTTCTATCCCTCCTCTAGATTTTAATATTTTTGGACCTGAGGGATTATTACACAAAAATATTGATTGCTTGTCTTGTTCGGCTCATTAAAACTATCAAAATTTCATTCCTTTCGTATTATTTTATAATTTTTCAGACTTAAGGGATTATATGATGAAAAAGGATTATTGGAGTTTCCTTTCCATCCCTTTTCAGACTCTCTAAAATTGAAAAAGGACCGAGTTATCTTTGTCGTTAAACTCATTAAAAACAATAGCGAAAAACTTGTCCATAGAGACGAGAATGAGTTTCACTGTCGCTAGGCTTGTTAAAACATAGCGACAGGTTTGCCCGAAGGGAAAATTATAGAACAAGCATATGTTAACCTCCTCAAGCTTGAAAAAAATAAAGAGGTATTGTTCAACAATGACTGGGGAAAAATTGGGAAGAAAAATTGAAGAAACGTTACTGGTAGCGAGTCGCTCTTGAACATGACACTTTCACTCCATCACCATGATTGAGTCGGGTTGGGTTATTCCGTTCACTGATCATACTACCATTGGTCCATCGTGCCATCCATCTTTGGGGTTAACACTACCAATCCATTTCAGTGTTTCCGATATGATCAAGAGAAGTCGATCAGAGAATTCACCAACCCATCTACTACAACACATTTACGCTCCATTCTTTCATGACCGCCACCCTGAACCCTGTATCATTAGATCGTTTTCACCTCCACAAAATCATTTTCTCCATTACATGTCGTAGAGGTGGGATTCATTAAGGCCCTCCTATGACAGGTCACTTCTTGTCGACGACAACTCATTATCCAAGAAGTCGACCTAGGAACAACCCTTTTAGTACTTTGAAGCTTGCATGCCTCAATGGAAAGTTTCTCACTTCCGGCGACAAGTTTACATCAATGGCCTTTGACCGAAAGATTTTGTGTGGCGTTTGACGCCAAGTCCCATTTTCACACCATGTGAATTGTACTATAGTACCTTGAGGGTCATCATCATTATCGGTGATTCCTCTCGCACCTGTTAACAGCTTACATCATTGGCTGCTATCACGCGACGTCTTTCCATGTTCGACTCCAAAACATTTTTCACATGGATCGACTTGTACTTCGGGCAAAGATTGGATGAGTTTGAAGGCCCTAGATCTAGTTTCATCCATCCTGGTTGTGATATATTAAGGAAAATAAAGAAATCAAATGTACATCATTGCTGCACAGATGATCATCCGAATCAAAGGATGATGGCTCTATCAGAATCATCAGTCTGCCACACAGATGGTTTTCTGTCCTATGTACATGAAAATGAATTTATCAAGTTAAGCATGGGGATGCCCGCCTCAGCTAGATCATGAAAATGTTATGAAGATAATGTATTGTATTGTATCTTATTATAGGTCGCCTTCCAGTTTGAAAAACCTCGGATCCTCATGATAAAGCATTTCACCCGACATCAAAGATCTACGACCTCATGCTTTAGGGGGCAACTGTTATAGACATATTTGGGTAGTGCAACCCCAATCACATATGTCCATAAACCAAGGGCTTATGAGTCCCTAAAAGTGTTGTTTCATGCCCTAAAGGAAAAGGGTCAGCTGATTACATCATCTCCCAGAAGTTCTCCACAAAAAACTGCTCAGAACTGGTCAAAAATGGACCATACAGACTGCTCAGTGCAGAGGGTGTGATGCATCTAACCTGCTCAGTGCAAAAGTGCGATGCATACTGAAAATCCCTTCTGTAGGGTGTGATGGGCGAGAGTAGACAAATGGTAGAGACAATTTGCAAGGTGGATGATCATGGAATCTTCCAAAAACTTCTCTTGTAACACTTGCCTCTTTGAATTCGCTCAGGGATGAGTAAGAGATCATCAATCTCCAAGTGGAATCAAGAACTATCAGAGAGAGGACACTAATCAAAATCCCAGAAGCTGAC